>JAYESA010000145.1:270212-451516 GCA_036927795.1 Iris macrosiphon
ATGTTTGATTGTGTGTGACTAGTGTCGTGTCCATAATTGGATACGTGTAGGCCGTATCCCGATAATTTGGCGATACGGGTTTATTTGGGGGTTTTCTTCCGACGGTTTGAGCATGTCACATTTTGACACGGGCACGTAGTTGAGTAGTTAACTCTCCGTGTTGTTCCTAATTATGATTTTAGACTTGCTCGTGTCCTTCGGGATACGTTTGGTTGTATGGTGGAGCCGTATCGCAAGCGTGTCATAGAATGAGTGTGATACGGGTGCGGTGCACTCCACGTGTTTTTATTTTATTGTATTTAGATTTAATATACCTTGGCAATAGCTATTAGAATGTTATAATTTTAATGGTTGTATGATATATATGAATATGTATATTTATATGAATGTCTATGTTTCATTTTGAGGTGTTGGTGGCTATGAGAGATAGGGGGTTCATATGCATTACTAGTGTAGTTAGTTAGTTAGTTTTATATATATATATATATATATATATATATATATATATATATATATATATATATATATATATATATAGATAGATAGATAGATAGATAGATAGATAGATATAGAGAGAGAGAGAGACATATATATATATATATATATATATATATATATATATATATATATATATATATATAGTTACATATATGTATATATGTATGTATAGTGATATATTTACATATGTGTGTGCATGTGTCTTAGTGTGGTGCATTGGTTAAGTGAGTGAGAGTAGAGAGTATGAGTGAGTGAGTGAGTGTGTGAGTGAGTGAGTGTTGTGTGTGTACAGTGAGAAGAGGGGGTCGGGCAGCAGCTAGCTGCAACTTCAGTAGCAACCACAGCAAATGCAGCAACTGCAGCAAAAGCAGCAGCATTTAGCAGCCAAGGCAACTACAGCTAGAGCAGCAACATTCAGCAGCAAAGGCAGCTGCAACAGCAGCATTCAGCAGCAAAGGCAACTGCTGCAGTAGCAACTACAGAAAGAGCAGCAACATTAGCAGCAACCAGAGTAGCAGCAACTGCAGTAGCAAAGGCAACAACAACAGCAAGAACAAGGGCAACAGCAAGGTAAGGAGGTTAGCCTTGATTTATAGCTCTAGTTAGTTAGTTAGTTAGTTATATATATATATATATATATATATATATATATATATATATATATATATATATATATATATATAGATAAGTACTAGTTAACCTTGGTTAGTATATCTCTAGATTACCTTGTGTGATACCAAGAGAATGATAGTTGAGGTATCTTGGGTACGGTTAGTATTAAGTATAGAGGTATGTTAGTATATTAGTTAGTAGAGTATTGTATAAGTTTAAATGCATGTTAGTATATAGTTAGGTGTATGGGTAGTTAGTTACATATTAGAATTTGAATTACCTTGTGATACCAAGGTAATGTCAAGGTATTGGTTTATGCTCAAGGTATTTGGGTTTGAGTATCAAAATGGATGTGTAGGTGGTGTGATACCGCATTGGTTCAAAGCCAAGGTATCCACTTAGCATTAGTTTAGCTAGGAGTACTATATATATTGTCTTGTATATATATATATTAGTATTTTCATATATAATAACTTGTGTATCTTATAATATGGTACTTTATTGGTATCCTAGTATCTTAGCATAGCTAGTATGGCCTAGTTACATAGTGTATGGACCTAATATCCTAGAGATGGACTCATACAACATAGAAATAGCTAGTTTGACTAAGTTTGACCTAGAGTTGACCTAGTTTGACTGTTTTGACTTAAAAATGGCTTTATGACCTATAATTGAACTAGTTTAACTTATTTTTATTCCAAAATATTGTATTGATGCAACATACCATATATAGGTCTGTGTGACACCAGCTTGGACATCGAAAGACACACCTTGCTCAGGACCTCAGGCGAGTACATTTCTCTGTTAATTTTTATTTTATAATAGTGTACGTATCTTATGTTCTAGAACTGTTGTTTGATAATAAACGAAAGAAATGAAACAAGGTTTATACGAAACCCTCTCTTTGGTTTACAAACAAGAAGTACAATTAATCCTATACGAGGATGTCAAGTACAAAATTTAATCTGGGTAAATATTGCTATAGGAGTCTGATCTGCGGTCGATCACTTTGTCCCTTGGACCATACGATGATGAAAAGTGCTGTAGAAGAAGGAGAAGCTTCAAAGATTGCAAAGGGGAGTGGATGCTTGATGCCAAAATCGTCGATCACTACTCTCTGTCTGTGCTCTGGATTCTTCTATCTCAAACTCAATTTCTGACCTTGTTCTCCCAGAGTTTTCGACCCTAGACCTCTGTCAATAGAGGTCTTTATTTATAGGATTTTAGTGACAGTAACCGTCTAGTCGGCATAGAAGCCGGATAGTGGAGAATATGGCACTTTTTACACGGCGGTTATACTAACTGCCACCCACGTATAAATGATCTTCTGAATCTGCGTGTGACGCGTGTCCCGTGAAGAGATAACGCGTATAACCACTGCAAGGATCACGACATGCAAGCCACGTAGGTAACTGCCCCTTGCATAGAAAATGTTGGCGTAGAAGCCAATAACTGTCACCATGGCGTAGAAGCCAAGTAGTTGTCAAGTTGGCGTAGAAGCCAAGTAGTTGTCGAGTTGGCATAGAAGCCAAGTAGGCGTAAAAGCCTTGTAGGCGTAGAATCCTGATGCTGCATGGATAGGTAGCTAGCGTACAAGATAGCCGATCCTCCTTCCTTGACTGAGGTCTTGAGCGTATTCTGGACCAAACAGCCTTATCACGCACCAATGCAAATATAGCCTGAGTTGGCGTATTCCGAGGAGATAGCATACGGCGTACTCCTATCGTTGAAAATAGCCCGGTTGGCGTATTTTAAGGAGATAGTGTACAGCGTGCTCCTATAGCTAAAAATAGCCTGATGGCGTAATATGCAGAGGTGATGATGTGGACGTATTAGCCGTATTTATGGCTCATCCAGTCTTTGAAAATAGAACCAAATATCATGCATTAAATGCAGAGATCTGCCCCCATCACGCGCATTAACTGCCGAGACGTGCCTCGAGCCCTGTACAAAGAGCAGCTTTTGACGTGGCAGTTTATTTTGTCTTTTGCTGAGCGTAAAAGCTCACATCTGCCTGTGTAAAATTAGGCAGCGTATTCCCTTGAATGCGTAAAAGCAATTTATATCAAGGAAATGTCACTAAACGACGGTCTGGGTCTCTGTGCCGAATTATTATTACAGCCGTCATCTGGATAGTTGTGCAGTACTCTTTGTCAGGAGTTAGGTTCACTGCATGATCTGACAGGTTCATTCGAGGAATACGAAGAGTTCTCCGTACAACTTCCCACCGCATTAAAAGCGAGTAGGTTTTACGCCGAAGGGGCGATGTAACAACCTTTTTACGCCGAAGCAGTCTGAAAATACTGCATTACGCGGGCTGTTCTGGAGCTATATTTTACGCTGTACTAGCGATGAAGCTCTGCTGTACGCCGATGGCTCTGAAGTCATGTCTTACGCCGCACAGCACTGAAATACTACGTATGACTCTGCGGCGTATTTTTCATGCTTCTACAAGACCCCCTTCAAAGTTTTCAAATTTCTCGTAATTTGAAACACTTTGAATGAAGCATGAAACGTTCAAGTCTGACTCGTTCCTCGAGGCTGATTTCTTGGCAGATTTTTGGGAGTTTGTTGGGATTCTGTGTGTTCTCTTTTTGCCTATATAAAGGCTGATGAGTTAACATATTTTTCCCATATTTCCTTCACCACACCGAGATGGTTGCTGAGGCTTGTCTTGCTGACTTGAGGAAGAAGAAGATCATGTTCTTTCAGCATGTAAGGAGCCGAAAAAGAAGGCGTCTTCGAACAAATATCCTCTGCAATGATGGATCATGGAAGGATATCATAGCTTCCTTTGCTCGGGATGATCAGCAATTTCATATGGCGATTCGTCTAGGAGAGAGGAAGGGTCACATTCGACCACACAGCTTGCAAGCTGTATTTTCTCCCGTTACGACGGTGGAGGAGGGCAGACAAACTGGCCCTGTCTTCCAGTATTGAGTTGGGTCTGAATCCCAACTCAATCTGTCATGGCATACGGAGAGTGGGCTCTTGAATAATTTATACAGGCCCAATTTTGTATCCTCCCGTCATTAATCATTTTTTTGTTAATCGGCCGCAGAAACCGACTAACTGCTGAAGAAGACGGATAAAGATCTCCACCAATACGAGAACCTGACAGGACAGACTCTTGGTGTGATCCTTAAATAAAAATAAGAAACCCTTGGTAGAACAAGGATTTCTATCATATATAATCATGAAGATAAAAAATCCTTTGTAAACTCGATTTCCATCATATGTAATCATGATTAATAAAATTGTCTCCTTTTACGCATCTGATAATTTGCCATATTTGCTGTGATGAAGTCTAAATAGTGTGCAGCTTAGACACGTCTGAATAACTTTATGCCGCCTCTGATAAAAAGAGTATATAGTCTCGTCCCGTCTTTTACGCGTAACTGAAGACGCGTAGAAAGATGCTTAGCACTTAAGTCGAATATCCGAACTGTCATGCCGTTTTGAATGAGGAATTGCGTAGAATTCTGAACTATCACTTCTCTGATAAGAAGAATTCTTGTTCAGACCATCATCTTCAAGAATGATTTCCCGAAAATCCTTTAGAAAAGGCGAGAAATTTCTGTCGAAACTGACCATGCTTGAACTGTAGAGAAAATATTCAGACTGGATTTTGGATGAACTTCCAATTGACCCAAGAAGAAGAGTCATTTTCAATGCTGAACTCTGTATATACTGGGTACTTGGGACGTTTTGAGGCCGAGAAGGAGCATCTTCTGTGTGAACCCTTGTAATTGGCCGTCTTAATATTTGTTCAGATATACGCATACTCTGGCCTGCGTATTTTTAAGATACGTGGAAAGTCATGGATCCGTAGTGTGGATGAGCATAAAATTGTAAGTTTGTAGCCTCTTGAGCGTAAAAGCTGCTAAGCATAAGAGCATCCGGGCATAAAACCGTAGATTTATAGCCTCTAAAAAGAAAGTTTCCGAGCGTGAAGTCGTAGATTTGTCGCCTCTGAGCGTAAAAAGCTTCTGAGCATGAAATCGTAGGTTTGTAGCCTCTGAGCGTGAAGTCGTAGGTTTGTAGTCTCTCGAGCATAAAAGCTATCGAGCGTAAAAGCATCCGGGCGTAAAATCATAGACTTATAGCCTCTGAGCGTAAAACCGTAGATTTGTAGCTTCCCGAGCGTAAAAAGCTCCTTGGCGTAAAATCACGAATCTGCTCTGCACGAAAAACTTTTCGAATTCGCTGACTGTCCGTCTTCCCTAAATGATAGGCTGACGTGGTCCCGAATCATAACCGATTATTAAATATCAGATTTGGTTAGGGATTCGAGGAGTCTATCTGAACTCTATAAATATCCCAAGGCCTTCAGAAAAGAAACTCTTCATCTGTCTTTTGCAAAAGAAAAACCTTCGTCTCTTTGAGAGCTCTTCTTCGTTTCTTCTCTGAGCACTCTAAGTTTTTTAGCAATGGCACCGAAACAATCTTCAACTGCTAAGGGGAAGAAAGCTGCCTCCTCTTCTCGCTCCTCTGCTCAAGCACGAGCGACTCCGATTGGGCTGAGCGAACCTCGCTCTGAACGAAGTGTCCCACCGTCAAGCTGTGCACCGGGTGTTATAGGTAAAGCTTTTGGGATGACAAAAAAAAACAAAGAAAACCCTTCGCACACGTTGTAGGTGAACGCGCTAGGTCATCTTCTGTGCTGAGTGCCTCTTCGAGGAAGATGATGCACAGAGATGTTTTATCTTTTACGTCCACATTCCTAATGTGTCAGCGTAAAAGCTCCATATTTTTGCAGTCTGGCGTAAAAGCTTTGACTGTCAAAATTTGGCGTATACTACAAATTTTGGATGTTACGCTCTGGATGAAAATTTTGGCGTAATAACTCAAACTTTGGCAGTCTGACGTAAAACACAGACTGTCAGATTTTTGTGTATACTGCCAATCTTGAATTTTACGCCTAGGTAATAGGTTCCAGCGTAAAAACTCAAGTTTTTACAGTCTTGGCATAAAAGCACAGACTGTTTGATCTTTGGCATAAGCTGCAAGACTGTGATGTCTAGTATAGAAACTGACATGTTCTTCTTGTATTTTGTAGTTGACTTGCAGATTCCTCCGTTGGCTGAGGTGATGGGTTTTGCTGCTGGGATGCTGAACTCCAATTACCTAGAGGATTTGTCCCACGTGTCATTCCCTATTTCCGGGACTCAGTATCCGGAAGGAAGGGGAAGTCTGATATCGTCTCAAGAAGAACGAATGCTGCTGAGTATGATCAACGGGGAGCCCCTGACATATATAGATGGGGCCAAATATATAAAACCAGCTTTCCTCTTCGGGGATATAATTGATAAACAATCTCAGACGAAGCCCAAGAAGGAAAACTGGGTTTTTACTGCTGGGGGCATGGTCATGTACCTGCCCAGGATGCTGAGAGATTACCCTATCTTGGCATTCTTCCATGCCACACATCCGAGGAAGATGTCGTGGACCCTGACCCCTAATCTTCACGGCCAGCCTGGGAAGATATTTTATCAGAAAGGATCAGACTAAGGTTTATTTGTAAGCCGCCCTTCCGGCCCGATCATGCCTTTCAGGGGATTATTTCCGGGTAGTGGCCCGAGTGAAGACACCTCACTGCTCCAACCAGTCCAATTATCGACTTTCTATAATGACTTCATGGGGCATGGAGGAGTATGCCCCAAGGTTAATCCTCGGACCAATGGGTGGCTTACCCCTTCAAATCTTCGATGGGCTCGTTTAGCTGCCTGGGCCCTGAAGAACTTTCAGACGGAGCTGGAGAGCATTGGTCTGTTCGCGGCTGTAAGTGCTACCAGTGTTGGGCTGCCTCCTAATCCCAACCTGTTTCTGGCTCTGATGGAGCGGTATATCTCGCTCACCGGTGTTGTTTGATAAAATAAACGAAAAGATAATATGTGGAAACGAGGTCTTATACGAAAACCCGCCCTTCTTCTGTGTTTACAAACAAGATTGTATAATTTAATCCTATACGAGGATGTCGAAGTATAATTTATTTAATCTGGGTAAATATTGCTATAGGAGTCTGATCTGTAGGCGATCACTTTGGCCCTTGGACCACACGATGATGAAGAAATGCCGTGAAAGACAGAAAGCAGCTTCGAAGGTTGCTAAAGAGGGTGGATGCCCGATGCCAAAGTCGTCGATCCCTTCTCTTTGCCTGAGCTTTGAATTCTTCTTTTTCTCTCGACCGTTTCCTCTCCTCCTTCTTTCCTCCCAATTGTCGACCTTGGATCTGATACTGGATTCCTTGACCAATTTTCGATCGTTCGACCTTCAATTTTTCGACCCTTGACCTCTGTCAATAGAGGTCTCTATTTATAGAGTTTTAGTGACAGTGACCACTCAGTCGGTGTAGAAACCAAGTAGTGGAAAGTACATCACCCTTTTACACGACGGTTAAAATAACCAATGCCTGCGTATAGATGACCTTTTGAGTGAGCATGTGACACGTGTCCAACTAAGGGACAACGCGTATATCTGCTGCGAAGATCACGGCGTAGAAGCCACGTAGGTAGTTATCCTTTGTGTAGAAGAGGTTGGCGTAGAAGCCAAATAACTGTCACCATGGCGTAGAAGCCAAGTAGGCATAGAAGCCGAGTAGGCGTAGAAGCCGAGTGGGCATAGAAGCCGAGTGGGCGTAGAAGCTGAGTGGTCATAGAGGCCGAGTGGGCGTAGAAGCCGAGTGGTCATAGAGGCCGAGTAGGCGTAGAAGCCGAGATGATGTGGACGTTTTAGCCGGAATTACGGCTCTTGGAGATATAATTAAATCTCTTACATTAAATGCAGAGATCTGCCCCCATCCTGCGCATTAAATGCAGAGGCTTGTCTTTAAGATTTGCTATCATTCTGCGCATTAAATGCAGATACGCGCCTCAAATCCTTACGAAGAGTAACTGCTGACGTGGCGGTCCGTTTGCCTTCTGCGGAGTGTAAGAAGCTCATGTCTGCCTGTGTAAAACTGGGCAGCGTATCCCCTTGTATGCGTAAGATCAGTTTGCGCAAAGGGAATGTCACTAAACGACGGTTCGGTGACATTTAATCAAATCTCCTGCATTAAATGCAGAGATCCGCCATTATCCTGTGCATTAAATGTAGAGGCGTATTTTGAAGGTCTGCCACCCTTCTGTGCATAAAATGCAGAGACGTACCTCGGGCATCTGTCAATATTCGGCGCATTAAATGCAGAGACGTGCCTCGAGAACCTGTCACCGCTTTGCGCATTAAATGTAGAGACGTGCCTCGAGCCTTGTACGAAGAGCAGCTTTTGACGTGGCAGGCTGTTTATCTTCTGCGGAGCGTAAACAGCTCACATCTGCCTGTGTAAAACTAGGCGACGTATTCCTTTGTATGCTTAAAAGCGGTCTACGCCAAGGAAATGGCAGTAAATGACAGCCTGTGTTGCAGTGCCGCGCCATCATTATAGCCGTCGCTTGGGTAGTCGTGCAGTACCCTTTGTCAGGAGTCCAGACGTCAGGTTTATTGCATGATCTGACAGGTTCATATCAAAGAATACGAAGCGTTCCTCGTACACTTCAATGCTGCATTAAAAGCGGATGAGTTTTACGCCATAAAGGCGATATAGCACCCTTTTTACGCTGAAGCAGCCTGGACGTACTGCATTACACTGATGGTCCTTGAGCCTATATTTTATGCTGTGTTTAGCGAAAAAGCTCTGTTTGCACGTCGATGGCTCTGAGGTCCTCTGTTTACGCTGCCCTGTATCAACATGCTGCGTTATGCTTCTACAAGATCCCCTTCAAAGCTTTTAAATTCCTCGTAATTTGAAACGCTTTGAATGAAGCATGAACCGTTCCTCGTAATTTGAAACGCTCTGAATGGAGCTTGAAACGGTCAAGTCTGACACGTTCTTTCAAGGCTGACTTTATGGCGGAGTTATTGGGGATCGGTGTGATCTCTTTCGCCTATAAAAAGGCTGAGGAATTATCCTGCTCTTCCCATATTTCCTTCACCACACAGAGATGATGGTCGGAGTTCGTCGAGTTGACTTGAGGATGAAGGAGACCATGTTCTTCCAGCATGTAAGGAGCCGAAAAAGACGGCGTCTTCGAGCAAATATCCTCTACAACGATGGATCATGGAAGGATATCATAGCCTCCTTTGCTCGGGATAATCAGCAACTTTGTATGGCGGTTCTTCGGGAGAGAGGAAGGGTCGTATTAGACCACACAGCTTGCAAGCGGTACCTTCTCCCGTTTCCTGTGGACGAGAGCAGACAAACTAGCTGCCGTCCGAGATTGAGTTGGGTAAAATATCTCAACTCAATCTGTCATGGCGCTGGACGCAGGAAAGTAGATTTACCCTGCTTCCCTGTATTGGAGGATGGGTCTGCATAATTTAAGCAGGCCCAGTTTTGTATCCTCCCACCATTGATCATATGTCAGTCGGTTTGCGGTCACCGACTGACTGCTGGAGAAGATGGATGAAGAATTCCGCCCATGCGAGAACCTGACAGAACAGATTCTGGGCGCGATCTTCAGACGACGATGAGAAGGTCCTTTGTAGACGGGATTTCCCTCATATGTAATCATGAAAATAAAGAAAAACCCTTGTGGACTGGATTTCCCTCATATGTAATCATGCTTTTAATTTTAATAAAATTGTCTTCTTCTGTGCATATGATCATCTTGCCATATTTTGCTGTGAAGTCTGAATATGTGTAGCTTCGACACGTCTGATACTTTACGTCGACTCTGTTTAGAAAGAGTGCTAGGTCCTGTCCTGTCTTTTACGCATAACGAAGGATACGTAGAAAGCCGCTTAGCATTCGAGTATTCGAACTGTCCTGCTATTTAGGAATGAGGAACCGCGTAGAATTCTGAACTGTCACTTCTGATAAACAGAATCCTTTGTTCAGACTATCATCTTCAAGAATGGTTTCTCGAAAATCCCTTGGAACAGGGCGAGAACTGGCTGTCAAAAACTGAGTCACCATCTTGAATTGTAGACAAAATATTCAGACTGAATTCTGGATGAACTTCGAATCGACCCATGAAGAAGAGTAATTTTCAATGTTGAACTCTGTACGCTTCGGATACTTAGGATATTTTGAGGTCAAGAAGGAGTATCTTCTGTGTGAACCCTTGCAATTGACCACCTTGAGAATTGTTCAGATGTACTGTACTAGCCTGCACATTTTTCAGATATGCGGAAAGTCATAGAGCGTAAAATCATAAGTTTGTAGCCTCTGAGCGTAAAAAGCCACCGAGCGTGAGATCATAGATTCGTAGCTGCTGAGCGTGAAGTCGTAGGTTTGTAGCCTCTCGAGCGTAAAAGCTGCTGAGCATGAGAGCATCCGGGCGTAAAACCATAGACTTGTAGCCTGTGAGCGAAAAACCGTAGATCTGTAGCCGTCGAGCGTAGAAAGCTCCTTAGCGTAAAAACTGTAGATTTGTAGCTTCTAAAAAGAAAATCTTTCGAGCGTGAAGTCGTGGATCTGTTGCCTCTGAGCGTAAAAAGCCACCGAGCGTGAGATCATAGATTTGTAGCTGCTGAGCGTGAAGTCGTAGGTTTGTAGCCTCTCGAGCATAAAAGCTACCGAGCATAAAAGTATCCGGGCGTAAAACCATAGACTTGTAGCCTGTGAGCGAAAAATCGTAGATCTGTAGCTGTCGAGCATAGAAAGCTCCTTAGCGTAAAAACTGTAGATTTGTAGCTTTTGAAAAGAAAATCTTTCGAGCGTGAAGTCGTGGATCTGTTGCCTCTGAGCGTAAAAAACCACCGAGCGTGAGATCATAAATTTGTAGCTGCTGAGCGTGAAGTCGTAGGTTTGTAGCCTCTCGAGCGTAAAAGCTACCGAACATAAAAGCATCCGGGCGTAAAACCATAGACTTGTAGCCTGTGAGCAAAAAACCATAGATCCGTAGCCGTCGAGCGTAGAAAGCTCTTTAGCGTAAAAACTACGAATCTTCTTTGCACGAAAATTTTTCGAATTCGCTGACTGTCCGCCTTCTCTGAGTAAATAGGCTGACGTAGTCCCCAATCATAACCAAATATTAAATGTGAGATTTGGTTCGGGATTTGAGGAGCCCATCCGAACTCTATATATACCCCAAGTTTATGAGAAAAAAACTTTTCATCCGTCTCTGCGAAAGAAAGCTTTTGACTGTTCGAGTTCTTCTTTGTTTATTCTCCGAGTCTTCAAAGTTTCCAGTAATGGCCTCGAAACAAGTCTCCTCCTCTAAGGAAAAGAAGGTTGCTTCTTCTTCTCGTTCTTCTTCTCAAGCGGGGGCGACTTCCGTCGGGCACGACGAGCTTCATTCTGAACGAAGTATCCCGCCGACTAGCAGTGCACCCGGCCTTAAAGGTAGAGCTTTTGGGACGAAAAAGAACGACTGAAAATCCTTCGCACACGTTATACGTGAACGCACTAGGTCGTCTTCTGTGCTGATAGCCTCTTCGAGAAAGATGATGCACAGAGATGTTTCATCTTTTACGCCCACATTTCTAATGTGTCAGCGCAAAAATTCCATATTTTCGCAGTCTGGAGTAAAAGCTTTGACTGTCGAAAGTTGGCGTATACTATATAATTTGAGTGTCACGCAGGGATGGAAATTTCGGCATAATAACTCAAATTTTGGCAGTCTGGCGTAAAATACATACTGTCGAAAACTTTGCGTATACTGCCAGTCTTGAATTTTACGCCTTGGAATGGGATTACAGCGTAAAAGCTCAAATTTTTTTGCAGTCTTGGCATAAAGCATAGACTGTTGATTTTTCTGCATATGCTGCAAGATCTGTAATGTCTAGTTATAGAAACTGATGTATTTTTCTTGCACTCTTGCAGTTAACTTGCATGCGTCCCCGCTAGCCGATGTGATGGGTTCTGCCGCCGGGATGCTGCACTCTAACTATCTGGAGGATCTGTCGCACGTGACATTTCCTATCTCCGGGCCCCAGTATCCTGAAGGAAGGGAAATTTTGATATCGGCTCAGGGCGAGCAAACGCTGCTGAACATGATCAACGGAGAGCCCCTGACATAAATAGATGGGGACCAATATATAAAGCCGACTTTCCTTTTCGGGGACATGATTGACAAGCAGTCCCAGACGAAGCCCAAGAAAGAACTCTGGGTCTTCCCTGCCGGGAGCTTGATTTTGTATCTGCCCAAGATGCCGAAAGACTATCCCATCTCAGCATTCTTTCATGCTACACATCCCAGGAGGATATCGTGGATGCTGACTCCTGATCTTCACGGCAGGCCGGGGAAGATATTTTATCTGAAAGGAGCTGACCAGGGGTCTTTTGTCAGCCGCCCTTCCGGCAATGTGACGATGTTCAGGGGATTGTACCCGGGCAGTGTCCCGAGCGAAGACAGTTTAGTGATCCAGCCGATCCAATTACCGACTTTCTGCAATGATTTTATGGGGCGCGGGGGAGTATACCCTAAGGTGAACCCTCGGACTGGTGGGTGGATCACCCCCACAAATCTTCGATGGGCTCGCTTAGCTGATTGGGCCCTGAAGCATTTTCAGACCGAGCTGGAGAGCATTGGTCTGTTTGCAGCTGTGAGTGCCACCAGCGTTGGGTTACCTCTCAACCCCAACCTGTTTTTGGCATTGATGGAGCGATATATCTCGCTCACCGGGACTTTCACCACTCTACTCGGGGAGTTGGGATTGGCCCTCCACGAGATGGCAGAGATCTCGAGACTGCCAATGGGGGATACTCCATATGAAGAGTATGTTCCCACGAACCGGGAGTTGGGGGATTCAGACCCTCGGGTAGTGGAAGTGTACCAGGAGCTGATGTGCCACTACCTCGCTTGCACCGCTTTTTATGACGAGCCTTCAAATTTGGCTCACGTCAATAAATGGACGTCCTACCTCTTCTTTCACCGGTCCAGGACTGCTAAGCCGGAGAAGGTATTGGAAGGCAAGGATCAGCCTTTGAATCCTCTGAGCGTGCTTAATGCTCAGGTAGTTGACGATCTCATGGAAGACTCTGGGGCTCCGGACCGAATCCTCGACGAAGGGGTAGGAAAGTATCCCGTAGGCACTAAGACCTATAGTTATTTGAGGTGCTGCCGCAGGCCTCTGTCCAGGGAAGCTCAACTAGCTGGCTTCCTCTCTATATGGCTGCGCCGACTGGTGGTACCCGGCATCGCATCTGCGGACCGTATTCACCGCAACACGCTATGGTCTGCAGTGCGTCTAGTGTTTGGGGCAAGACTGGGCTTGCTCCCTGCCATGGTGTGCCGCATTCAAGCTAGCCTGAGGGCCATGACTGACGGGCTGCTTGCCGATGAAACTCGGCGTGATAGCTTTTCCAGGGTAGAATTACCATATCTTTATCTGATGGGATGGTTAATTCTTCATAACCCCAGGGTTATGTCTCCCGGCTCTGGAAGTAGTTCGGGGGATAGCTTCTTGTTGAACTACAAGAATTCCTCCTGGAACGTGACCACAGTTATAGACTGTCGGCGGGCGCTGAATCTTAGTCATAACTGGAAGCTCTTCTGCACTGTCCCCCCTGTACATCTCAATCAACAGGGGATCAGACTTCAGGACGTAGGCGACGGGAAGACCGTTCTTTCTCCTGAGTCTTTTAATTGGTTGGTCTGCATTAGACCTTCCCACCTACTATACAGGAGTGAAGACCATTGCTTCTTTGAGCCCTACCTGCCTAGTCGGCTTGCCCGGTAATTCGGGGTACGACCAGTTGCACGTGGGCAATGCCGTCACCGGCTTCAGGTCCAGGGGTGGACTCATTGATGGAGCCAGAGGATGGCGATATTTTATCATGGGTTGTACTGAGGCAACTTTTACCGTGCCCATTATTTCTTTCTCCACGGAGCTACGCATTCTCCACTCGTATGCCCAGTTTGTAAAATCCCCTTCCTAGAAAATCGTATATACCCTTTATTTATTAATTATTAATTAAATTATGGTAATTAGGTCTAAATAGGAGAAATAGTTTTTTAATAATTTTTACGTTAGGTGTTCGGGCACTTAGAGGACTTGTGGGACCATCAAAAATTTTTAAAAATTTATTCCATGTAGGAGACCCCTCGAGCAGCTGCTAGCCTAACGATGTGCAATACCCTAATCTCTAAACTTTCTTATATGTGAATATATATATATATATATATATATATATATATATATATATATATATATATATATATATATATATATATATTTATTTATTTAAAAAAAAAGAAAGCAAAAGACTTATTTAATAAGAATTAAATAAAGTAACTAATATAATAATAATAATAATAATAATAATAATAATAATAATAATAATAATAATAACCCAACTAAGTAACCATTCCTTAACTCTTCAGCAACTTTGTTGTTGTGACCGCCCATTGCTTTAGCAAGCAATGTACCCGCCTAATGTTAATAATAACATAATATTAATAACAAAACAATACTACTAAACTACTTAGTTGCTAGTTTCTCCCTTAAGCAATTGCAATTCCCTGGCAGCAAACAATTCTTAGCATTTGCTTTGGCCTTCCGCCCACTTGCTGCCATACATATGACCCGCCCCTTAAGTACACTTCAGCGGGTTTGGCCCCTTCGGCCGAACCGTCCGAAATCCATCCCTCTCATTTCCTATCTTATTATATATATATATATATATATATATATATATATATATATATATATATATATATATATAATTCTCTCTCAAAACCCTAACCTAAAACTCCAGACTTTCTCTTCCCATCTAAGAGCCATCACCGCAGCCAGAGAAGCCCCGCCAAGCCATCCAACCATCCCGTCGACGCCGACCTCGCGAACTGCAGTTTCCCACTCGAGGCACCTTCGCTCCGGCTCAATTTCCCGTCGACTCGCTCGACCAAACATTCCGTTTTCATAGGTATGATCATCCCTTAACCCTCTCCAATATTCGTTTTATAGACAACCTCGAAAAACGTGTGCCCCTAGGTGAAAAACAGCGTCCAAAGTGGACGGACAGACCCAATTCTGGAATCGCAGAATTCCAGAATGACCACCCGTATTGCCGAGTTCGTATCTCCCACCACAGAGATCCGAATATGGTTATTCTTTTTGATACCTGTAGAATACCTGACCTAGTTTATTTTTTGTTAAATAACCCTATGCTATTAGTCGCTGTGGACATAGTTAAATTCGTCACAAAACTGCGCGCACCCACTTCTTTCGGTTTTCCAAAAGTTAGAAAACGGAGCGCGCCCCACCAAACGGGACTGCCCCGCCGTATGCCAAGTGTACCGCATGGTGCACACAGCGTAACCGGACACGTGAAATTTCGTGGGGACTGATTCGGACGCGTGTACGCGCCGGAATCAGGCCGTATCCGCGGACACATTTCGTGTCGCAACTTCTATGGAACTCGCACGTATTTTGTGCACGCTTGTCAGATTGCGACAAAACTTGCGCCACTGGACTCGTGGTAACGCGCTGGTCCTGTGACCCAAATTTCACGCGATTCTGAGACGGTTGACCAAATCGCCAATTGGCGGGCCCCACAATTGACTTTTTGAACAAAATTCTGTTCGGCCCATCGGAATCCATATTTGGACATACCATTGGGTTCGTATTGACATGTAGAGTTGTTTGACCCATAGTTTGTCCCAATTAGAGACTGTTGCCCTTGGCACGCTTTTTGGTGCAAAGTGGGCCACACGTGGACCCCACTTTTACCCGAAATTACCGTTTTGCCCCTGTGTCCAAATTGGACGAAAGGGATGTACTTTTTAGCTATTTTGCTCATTCCGGAAACGTTGGTGATGTTTATTTCAGCATCCGGAGATATTTGTTCTGAGACCATAGCTTCTGGTCCTGTGTATTGGACATCTGGACGTGACATTTTGCAGTTTCTTGCCAGGCAAGTATACCTTGCCATTGTACTGTTATTTTTATTCCATATGTTGCACGCATCTTTATTTTCTGTCTTTAGTTCATATATTTTTAATTGTTATATAAAATGCTCGCGACGGTGACGTCGCGATATATTTTTATTTATGTATTTGCATTGACCTGTTTATGAGACTACCCCATTATCATGTAGCATCATTAGGATCATTTGACTGTAACACATATTTTTACACGAATTGTGAGTCTCATATAGATCACGGATGCACGTATTGACTAATCATCGGTACGTGTGGGACGTGCGTTAGGAATAACTGCTGTTAGAAACTTTGCATGCTAGAAGACTTAGCAGTTATTAGAGGTCTATGGACATAGCCTATTATAGTACGGTGGTCCCATCCTTGTCCTTGTTTGGTTGCAGGATTGGGCTAGGGTACTAAGGATAGGCTATGGACCAAATCGTGTCATAGATGTGACATGCTTAGAGCATTGGGTGGGAAGAACAACAAGTAAGGCAATTGGGCTCCTTTGCACTTTTCTTGTGTAACCCGTACGCTCCGCCGGAGATACACGGTCATGATGACCCCTATATATTATCATGGCGGGCCTCCAGTGTTTGAAAGACGCCGTGCCTTTGTAGGCCCCTGGATCTCCAAGAGAACTATGCCAATCCCATTTATGGCCAGATAGCCCTCTTGTTAGAAAGTTGTTCTTAACTGCATTCACTTTAGACGGTTAGGCGAACCTTTGGATATTTATTTCAGTACTTTATTGGCATGTGTTTAAGTATCTTGTTATGTCCCTCTGAGGACCTGGTCCGCTGCCAGGTGTACCTGTTCTTGAGTATTTGCAGGAGCACAGATTTGGAAGGATATAGACGCTCCGTGGATGTCTTCTCTTCGAGCCTTGATTGGTAGCTGGTACTTATATTGTTTGAGTGAGTTGTACTTATATTGTATTTACTTTTCCATTCGAGTTGGTAGTGGATTTGTTTCCATCCAACTATTATCTTTAGATCCTTTTTATTGAGATCTAGTTTCATAGATACTGGTTATTTATTTCTATATAATTTTGGTGGATGAGATTTAGATTTTCCCCTGTAACTTGTATTACATTTTTACCACTTGTGGATTTGATATTCATAATTCAGCGTACGTATGGATTTGGTTTCCATATATTGGAGTTGCCATATCCATGCGGCTGGCATGCTTACGTGTCCTAGTCCTACGTATTTTTTGGACTGGGGCATGACATGTTTTTGTGGTGGTCCATGCAGGTCAAGAGCATATTGTCTCGGTTACGTTACTGTACCGAATAAGCCTGCACCTAGGACTAGAATATAGGATCTCATCCACAATTGACCATGATTCATCTTCCTCATCTCTATTCTATTCGAATAATTGCATCCTGCTTGATTCGTGTACTTCCCTAATAGTTCTTTGAGTATAGCCTTCTGCTAGAATATAGGAACCCCTATTATTATGATGATAATTATGGTAGCACACCTATTAAGAATACAACGAGGATATAGACACACCACTAAGTTTAGAATATCTAGTGAACCCTAGAACTCCTCATCTTTAGATTGGTATACCATTACCCCTTGATGTATTAAGAAGACTTGAGTAGTATAGACACTACTAGAGATAGTTAGAAGTTTTACCATAATGTTTGACCCTAGTATTGAGGAACCAATGGAGAACCAATATTGAACATTAGGACTGAACCTAACCTTCATAACTGGATAGTATTAGAGAACTATAAAACTTATGTCATTGTCTTATTATTAGTAGACAAGTACCCTAGAAAGCCAAGAGCAATGCATAGAATATTTCCCTAATCATACCTCAAACATAGTAGCTAGCTTACCACTTCCCTTTAGAAACCATGATGCTATCTATAGGCCATATTTTAAATTTCACATCTTGTTTCTCTGAAACCCTAGCGCTCACCACTCGCGCGACGACTAAATTATGATCTTCTTTTCTCCATCTTTCAATTCATGCCAATCTGACGCTTCTGATTTTAGACCAAGTAATTGTATTCTATGATAGGATATATGGTTTGCTAAAGTGATAGTTGTAATCTTGAATTTTGAATTTTGAATTGTGTGCCTTGTAGTTAGAACCTGATAGTTAAATTGTTCAATTAGATTGTGATGATTATCCCTAGTTGTAGACCACTTAATTTGTACCCTCACCTCGATACACGTTAGACCCCTCCCCTTTAACGGCCAGTAACTCTTCTATCCTTACCATTGACACCTGCTTGTAAGTGCTATGAATAAGACTTAGGATGACCATTACCTACATAAAAAGGATACCCTAATCAATACCAAGATTTTTCCTCATATACCCTAATAAAGAGTTTCTATTTTATTTACATGTGCAAGATTATTTTGTAGGACCCTCTTAAGACTGTCACAGTATTAGTTTAATTATTATAAGTTGGGTAGTATGCCTCACAACCTAGTATCACATAGTCCACTTGACCCATCGAGGTAGTGTAACTAAATGACATTAATTTTATGCTAGCACTAGACGACAGTGTTTATTCAGACGGTGGAATTTGAGGCCCATGCCCTATTTGGTTGACTAGCGACTTAGACAAGGAGGTTGTATGATAACCATAGAGATTGTAGAATCTTTGTTATTATTGCTTATTCTGTTTTGTTTTTTTTGTAAACCTGAATTAATTTGTACCTCCTTTCATCATCATCTAGCGTACTTATATTGCTGTACCACCTTGACTTATGCTGCTATTTTATAGCCTAGTTTTTGCAAGCTTATTCCTCATCAAGCTTGTTCATGACATATGTATTAGTGGGTCGACACACTAATACATTTCAGAATCAGTGTGTTAAGGTCTGGCCAACCTTAGTGCGCTTGATTCGCCCTTCGTAACGCTACTTTACGTGGATTGAGATATGTAGTGATTAGTAGACGAATATACTTACCCTGGACATGTCTGACATATCGTGTCGGTTACATAACTGTACTAATACGAGCATGCGAACAAAGGATTACCAGAATAGGATTTCAATCCACAACTGCTTGACGATTCTCATTTGAATTCTTTAAACGCCTTGATCCCGATACTCCTATTCTATTACCTCCCTTGAACTCTTTATTATTGATCTCCGTCTTCCCTTATTTCGGAAGGACGAAACCTCGTGCTTGGTATAAATTGATACACAGAGAGTACTAGATATACCCCATAGGCCGATTACATACTTGAGGATCATCCTTCGTAATTAAGGACATATCATATGTGATATGGTCGGCATTGAAATTCGAGGGTTGAATGACATAAGTAATTAAATTAAGGAATATTTTCTTAAGGTAGATAGCCTTATGTGATAGAGGGGTAAATTTTAAGTTGGGTAGTAGTGCATTGTCAACTTGAGAGAAATTTCTTTTAGACTATGATCGAGTAAGACTAGATTTGGAGAGGTTCAAGCCATAGTAATTTTGAGAAATTTTGAAGGATGACTAAGATGATGAGGATCAATGAATTGATATTGAGGACCCAATATTTATACCTTAAGTGCATAAGTTAAATTTTTGATCAATGAAGGTAGAATCACCAATTTGAATTTAGAGGATAAATATAGAATTTCAGACTTGAATATTGGTGGACTGCATTTAAATTATTTTTTCAATTTGGTGATTTGAATTAAGAATTAAAATTTTGGGTTGGACGACCTATTTGAAATAATGAGGATGTGAATGGAATTTAAAGAGTTGAGGCATACAAAATTTTATAAGTGAAAATGGGAATATATTGGACTCAAACCACTTCTAAAGGAGATTATGACAGTTAGAGATCGTGAGGTAAAAGTTATATGCGTATGTAAATCTTGGAGATGTTATGTGGATATGGATAATTTGAAACAAGGGGAGAAGAGATAACCATAGGTTAAATTTGGATTGGAGCAGTGGTCAACTTAACCTAGAAGTGACTGCAATGGATATGATTATGATTTTAGTTATCGCAAGAAGATTGCGATTGACTTGCCTTATGGTACATAAAGGGTTAACCGATTCTGTCTTATTTCAATTTTGAGGACGACATTGTCTTATGTTGGCTGAATTGTGAACCCCTCACCCAAAATTTGACCTACTCGGTTTAGGTAGTGAGACTGAGGCTAGCACGAATCCACTTAGAAATAGAACATGACATTTTCATTTAGTTTTACAATATGGTATCCCTTGGCTCGCCTTACCATTGCTTCGATAATTGGAGCACTTTCCTAGTCACTGCCCTCCAACAAATTTCACACCCTTATCCTAGACATGCCCATCATCCAATTCTCATCTTTGTGCAATTTTCCAATTGTTGGACGCTTTTATGCAAAAGAGCATTTATGTGTCCACACCATTGGACATGACACATGAAGAAACCTATTTTTCGCTCATATGGATTTTTCCATGATTTTTTTTCTTTCGGGATGTGCAACGTGCAACATCGCCCACCCCTTTAAACCTAGCCTTGTATTTTAAACAATGCAAATCTTATACCATCATTGCATTCTATCGTGGCTTAATTTTAATTTCGAGGACAAAATTTTTACAAGTTGGGTAGAATGTAAAACCCCCTTCTTAGAAAATCGTATATACCCTTTATTTATTAATTATTAATTAAATTGTGGTAATTAGGTCTAAATAGGAGAAATAGATTTTTAATAATTTTTACGTTAGGTGTTCGGGCACTTAGAGGACTTGTGGGACCATCAGAAATTTTTAGGAATTTATTCCATGTAGGAGACCCCTCGAGCAGTTGCTAGCCTAACGATGTGCAATACCCTAATCTCTAAACTTTCTTATATGTGAATATATATATACATACATACATATATATATATATATATATATATATATATATATATATATATATATATATATATATATATATATATATATATATATATATATAAAGAAAGCAAAAGACTTATTTAATAAGAATTAAATAAAGTAACTAATATAATAATAATAATAATAATAATAATAATAATAACCCAACTAAGTAACCATTCCTTAACTCTTTAGCAACTTTGTTGCTGTGACTGCCCATTGCTTTAGCAAGCAATGTACCCGCCTAATGTTAATAATAACATAATATTAATAACAAAACAATACTACTAAACTACTTAGTTGCTAGTTTCTCCCTTAAGCAATTGCAATTCCCTGGCAGCAAACAATTCTTAGCATTTGCTTCGGCCTTCCGCCCACTTGCTGCCATACACATGACCCGCCCCTTAAGTACACTTCAGCGGGTTTGGCCCCTTCGGCCGAACCGTCCGGAATCCATCCCTCTCCTTTCCTATCTTATTATATATATATATATATATATATATATAATTCTCTCTCAAAACCCTAACCTAAAACTCCAGACTTTCTCTTCCAATCTAAGAGCCGTCACCGCAGCCAGAGAAGCCCCGCCAAGCCATCCAACCATCCCGTCGACGCCGACCTCGCGAACTGCAGTTTCTCACTCGAGGCACCTTCGCTCCGGCTCAATTTCCCGTCGACTCGCTCGACCAAACATTCCATTTTCATAGGTATGATCATCCCTTAACCCTCTCCAATATTCGTTTTATAGACAACCTCGAAAAACGTGTGCCCCTAGGTGAAAAACAGCGTCCAAAGTGGACGGACAGACCCAATTCTGGAATCGCAGAATTCCAGAATGACCACCCGTATTGCCGAGTTCGTATCTCCCACCACAGAGATCCGAATATGGTTATTCTTTTTGATACCTGTAGAATACCTGACCTAGTTTATTTTTTGTTAAATAACCCTATGCTATTAGTCGCTGTGGACATAGTTAAATTCGTCACAAAACTGCGCGCACCCACTTCTTTCGGTTTTCCAAAAGTTGGAAAACGGAGCGCGCCCCGCCAAACGGGACTGCCCCGCCGTATGCCAAGTGTACCGCATGGTGCACACAGCGTAACCGGACACGTGAAATTTCGTGGGGACTGATTCGGACGCGTGTACGCGCCGGAATCAGGCCGTATCCGCGGACACATTTCGTATCGCAACTTCTGTGGAACTCGCACGTATTTTGTGCACGCTTGTCAGATTGCGACGAAACTTGCGCCACTGTACTCGTGGTAACGCGCTGGTCCTGTGACCCAAATTTCACGCGATTCTGAGACGGTTGACCAAATCGCCAATTGGCGGGCCCCACAGTTGACTTTTTGGATAAAATTCTGTTCGGCCCATCGGAATCCACATTTGGACATACCGTTGGGTTCGTATTGACATCTAGAGTTGTTTGACCCATAGTTTGTCCCATTTAGAGACTGTTGCCCTTGGCACGCTTTTCGGTGCAAAGTGGGTCACACGTGGACCCCACTTTTACTCGAAATTACCGTTTGGCTCCTGTGTCCAAATTGGACGAAAGGGATGTGCTTTTTAGCTATTTTGCTCATTCCGGAAATGTTGGTGATGTTTATTTCAATATCCGAAGACATTTGTTCTGAGACCATAGCTTCTGGTCCTGTGTATTGGACATCTGGACGTGATATTTTGCAGTTTTTTGCCAGGCAAGTATACCTTGCCATTGTACTGTTATTTTTATTTCATATATTGCACGCATCTTTATTTTCTGTCTTTAGTTCATATATTTTTAATTGTTATATAAAATGCTCGCGACGGTGACGTCGCGATATGTTTTTATTTATGTATTTGCATTGACCTGTTTACGAGACTACCCCATTATCATGTAGCATCATTAGGATCATTTGACTGTGACACATATTTTTACACGAGTTGTGAGTCTCATATAGATCACGGACGCACGTATTGACTGATCATCGGTACGTGTGGGACGTGCGTTAGGAATAACTGCTGTTAGAAACTTTGCATGCTAGAAGACTTAGCAGTTATTAGAGGTCTATGGACATAGCCTATTATAGTACGGTGGTCCCATCCTTGTCCTTGTTTGGTTGCAGGATTGGGCTAGGGTACTAAGGATAGGCTATGGAGCAAATCGTGTCATAGATGTGACATGCTTAGAGCATTGGGTGGGGAGAACAACAAGTAAGGCAATTGGGCTCCTTTGTACTTTCCTTGTGTAACCCGTACGCTCCGCCGGAGATACGCGGTCATGATGACCCCTATATATTATCATGGCGGGCCTCCGGTGTTCGAAAGACGTCGTGCCTTTGTAGGCCCCTGGATCTCCAAGAGAACTATGCCAATCCCATTTATGGCCAGATAGCCCTCTTGTTAGAAAGTTGTTCTTAACTGCATTCACTTTAGACGGTTAGACGACCCTTTGGATATTTATTTCAGTACTTTATTGGCATGTGTTTAAGTATCTTGTTATGTCCCTCTGAGGACCTGGTCCGCTGCCAGGTGTACCTGTTCTTGAGTATTTGTAGGAGCACAGATTTGGAAGGATATAGACGCTCCGTGGATGTCTTCTCTTCGAGCCTTGATTGGTAGCTGGTACTTATATTGTTTGAGTGAGTTGTACTTATATTGTATTTACTTTTCCATTCGAGTTGGTAGTGGATTTGTTTCCATCCAACTATTATCTTTAGATCCTTTTTATTGAGATCTAGTTTCATAGATACTGGTTATTTATTTCTATATAATTTTGGTGGATGAGATTTAGATTTTCCCCTGTGACTTGTATTATATTTTTACCACTTGTGGATTTGATATTCATAATTCAGCGTACGTATGGATTTGGTTTCCATATATTGGAGTTGCCATATCCATGCGGCTGGCATGCTTACGTGTCCTAGTCCTACGTATTTTTGGGACTGGGGCGTGACACAGTTCTATTGTGGCAACCAACACCTTCCATCGCAATTTTGATATGCATAAAAGTTTTAGGGTGCCCTCTTCCAAGTCTGGGGGAAGAGTCGAAGTCCCCTCGGTTTCTTCTGACGAGGGTGAGGAGTCCGTCAATCCAGATGAGCCTCTATTGGCGGTATCGAGGGGTGGAGTACCTCTGCCTGCAGGGCCTTTGGTAATCTCTGGGAAGCGAAGGGCTCCTGCTCCGATGGAGACTTCCCCTCGCAAGAGGAAGAAGAAGACGGTTAATCGTCCTCTTCGGATTCCCGGTAATGAGGCTCCTAGAAGTGAGCCTGCATCTCCCCATGTCGGGGATGATTCTTTGATTGGAGGTTCCTCGCCTTTTAGAGAGGGAACCTCGACAGTCCCGGCTGGCGGTGCCGGAGAATTCCTGCTGGAGGCTGCTGTCGTTGCTACCGCTTCCGGTAGTGGAACGAGATCGCCTTCGGGGCCGAGCCGAATGAGGATATCTTTATCCGGATCAGCATCGGGAGAGACCCCTGCCGTGTCTGTAGGTGTACCCAGCGAGATTCCACCTGGTGAACCTCAAGTGGATCTCGGCGAAGATTCGGAAGAGTACTTGCCGATATTCATTAGAGCACCCCCTTCTCCAGGCATGACAGCTTGCCTAGCATCACTAAGAAATGATTTAGCTGTACTGGTTGTAAACCCCTGAATTTTCAAAATTATTAAAACTAGGATTTTTCACAATTTTCTGGAATTTTCTGGGAATTTTCTGTAATTAAAATCAAGGTTTTAATTATTAAATGATTTTTAATTGTTAATAAATAATATTAAAATATCTTGACAATAATATTTTTGGGTGTAAAATGAAAAACTGGACTTAGGGTAATTTTTCTGGATTTTTTTGGGCCTCAGACCTATTTTTAAATGCCTAAAAAACTATTTTAATTAATTAATTAATTAATTAAATGATTTTATTATTATTATTTTTTTTTTATTTTTATGTTTTTTATTTTTTTCTGTTTTGGGCCGGCCCGGCCCAGTGGACCGGCCCAACAGCCCAGCCGGCCCAGCCCCAACCATTAATGGGTCGGATCGGGTCAGAAAAACCCGACCCGCTAGCCGCCCGCACCCGCCGACCCGTTCTCCCCCAGCTTCCCTCCCACGATGCCCGACTCCTCCGGCCGTCCGCGTCCCACGCCGGCCACCCCGCGCAGCGCCGCGCTTCCCGGCCACGTCTCGCACCCACCTCCGCCTTCTCCGGTCAGCCTCGCCACCGGCACTCCTATAAAACCCCCTCTCCTTCCTTCCTCCTCCCTCGCATTCACCTCCCCCCTCCGGCCAACACACCCGGCCGCCTCCACCACTAGCCCCGAGCCCCTCCACCGCTCTCCTCCGGCGCCTCACCGAGACGCCGCCGCACCAGCAGCCTCCGGCCTCCCCTCACTCTTCTCCTCCTCCTCTCACTCGATCCGGCCAGCCTCACCGTACCTCCGGTCGGCTCCGCCTGTTCCCGGCGATGCCGCCCCGAGCCGCCCCAGCTCCTCCCCAGCAGCGCCGCCTCGGCCTCCGGCCGGCCCCGCCGCACCCTCGCCGAATTTCCCTAAACCCTAACCCTAATTCCTCTCCTTCGTGTCGGACACGACTCAGGACACGAGAAATCCCTGTTTCTCGAGCCCCTTTCAGGTACTCATATCTTTCTCCTCGCTGCCCCATTTTTAATTCCGTAAATTACGTTGTGAAGCCTATATGACCCTCTCGGTGCCCGGATAAACCGCTCGAGGCATCGCGTCCTGTGGTGATCGCACACCGCGATCCAAAAACAGGAAAAACCAGACCCTATTTTACCCCGGAACTGAGTACGCCCCGCCAAACGGGACGACTTGGTCGCGTGCGGTCTTCACAGATACGTGCGCGCCGTCGATACGGACGTGTGGAATTTCGCGAAAGCTGGTTCGGGTATGCGTGCACCCCGGAATCAACGCGTATCCGCGGACATCGTCCCGTATCCGACTTTTCTGCAATTTGCCCTATCTTCTTGTACACTCGTCAGATCGAGGCAAAACTTGCGTCATCGGACTCGTAGCGATACGCTGGTCCTGTGGGTCAAGTTTGGTTCGATTCTGAGAACGTTGACGAAATCGTGTGTCGTGGGCCCCATAGGCCCCGCTCGACGGGCGATTTTGTGATTGGCTCATCGAAATCCAAATCTGAAAGTTCCGTTGGGTTCGTATCATCGTTCCTGACTTGTTGACACTAAGTTTGGTGAATTTGGAGACCGTTGATCCGGACACGTTTTTCGGTGCAAAGCGGGCCCACCGGCGGACCCCGTTTTGATCCGAAACTGTCGTTTCTGCCCTTGTCTCCAAATTGGACCCAAGGATAGGCGTTTCTAGCTATTTGACATCTTCTGAGCATGATGTTTATGTTTATTTCAGCATTTGGACTCAATTCTGGAAATTTTCCTGAGATACAAACTATATTTGGATCCAAACAACAGGTAAGTACCTGCACTTCAAGTTCAAATCTTTATATTATGACAATTAATTCCCTGCTCTACTAGTACCCTTGATGATTACACATAGTATTAGAATACTGGAATTTATGTCTTGAATACTGGAGTTCATGTCTTGTTTTTCATGTCGGGTGGGAGAATACTAGAAGGCATGTAGTTTACCCTTCCCCCTGTCGTGTTTAATAGCTGTTGGTACGCGACTGTACCCTCAGCCGGATCTTGATTATTCCTATTTAATAACCGTTTATGACGGCCGAATTAGCCTTATAAACCCCTACATGCCAACTATGTATTCTAAAACAAACACAAGTTCACACAGATAGCTTCTGGTCTTGTTATAGTTCTTGCTGACTGTTGTAGTTTCATTTCCTGTCTTATTTATTCCTGTTTTCTCATATCCCTGTTTATAGCATTAACTCTTAGTTATTGTTGTTTCTTTTATGCATTTTCTCAATATGATACTCAGTCTAATTGTCATAAATATTTAGTTTAATCTTGTTGTGCATTGTGTACTTTGCTCCTTTTTTGACTGGATTTGTTGCTTTAGGCGATGATGAGGACCTTGCCCCTACATATTATGGCCCCTATGAGGGAACAGATGACACTTATGAGGAGCCAGATCTCACCCAGGAGACCACTGCTGCAGAGTAGTTAGCAGTAGCTATTTTATTTCATGCTCTTTATCTTAGTAATCGGGTTTGTCCCCGATTTTATTTCTGAATTCTGTATTAAATATTTGATCTGTTGTCACATTTATTTCATTTGAAATCTTAAGCATCTTTTCCCATTATTATCTTGTCTATTTTATTTGTGAATGAGCTAGATTAGTTAACTGTGGATTTGACCTAGACAGCGTACTACCGCCGACTCTGCGGCGTAGGCTGGACGTACCCACGCCCTCGTGCCCGAATTTCCGGGTGCGGGTCGTGACACATTTTTATGGTGGCCCATGCAGGTCAAGTATCCATAAATAGGATAATACCCTAGGACAGGGTATGGAATAAGATTGAGGATTCTAGGAAAAGCTCATTCACAGTATAGGATCCTTATTTCAATTCTTGATATCATTCCTAATCAATTTTCCTATCGCCCTTGATTCCCAAGTAATCTATTCTGATCTTCCTATCCCTTAATCTTTCAGAATGGTCCAGACAAGGAACACAGTAGGAGGCACATCAGAACCAGCTGAGCAGAATATGCCCGAAACTCTTGCACTCCCGCCGCCTCCATCTACTCCAGCAGTTACTCTAGATGGGGCACAGCTACTCGGAGTATTCCAGGGACTCGTAGAATCCCAGAAAGAACAAACTGCACTTCTATGAACCAGCCTCTCAGAATCTCTTAGGTCCCAGGAGTCGCCACACAAGAGGCCAGGGAGTGCCAAAGACTTCAAGAACCTTAAACCCCTGGAATTCTACGGAACTGAGGGCATTCTCTATGCCAATGAGTGGATAGAGAATGTCGAGAGACTCCTGAAGACTGCTGGGGTCCCTGATGATCTCAAAGTGGAGTCCGCAAGCCTGCAACTGTTCGACATAGCTCGGACCTGGTTCAGAGATGAACCCCAACTATCTGCTCCCGACCTCACCTGGGAGGACTTCAAGAGGCTATTCAAGGAGAAATTCTATCCCGAAGTGGCTCGGGAAGCTCTCGAAAGCCAATTCGAGAGACTGGAACAAGGTAACCTATCTGTTGATGAGTACACTGCTGAATTTAGCAGGTTGAGCCACTTTGCAGAGTACATGGTTCGTACCCCGGAGGACAGAGCCCGTAGATTCAAGAAGGGGCTGTCTCCGGATATTCGCCTTGCTGTCACCACTAGCCGAGCTCGCACCTACGAGGAAATCCTGAGCGTGGCACAAGGCGTTGAGAGAGACATGGGGCATAAACTAAAACGAGAAAGAGATACCGGAAATACGGGACCCAACAAATGCCCATTCCAACAACAACAACAGCAGAGGGCCCCGCAGCAAACTCAGCGTCCTCTCCCTCGAGCTCCAGCACCCCAACACCAGGCTCAAGGACAGAACCAACAAGCTGCCGCTTATAACTTTTGCCAAAAACCAGGTCACACTTGGCAAGTCTGCAGGAAGAGGCTAGGTGCCTGCCTCTACTGCGGCTCAGCAGCGCATCAAATGAGGGACTGTCCTGCTGCTCAAGGACGCCCAGATGCACCAAAGGCTCCAGGCCAGGCCAGGCCCCCAGCAGCACAGCAGAGGGGACCCCCGCTTCCAACTCAACAACAACGCTTTGCTCAGCACCAACAGCAGCAACAGAGGGGTGCACCTCAGCAAGGCCGTGCTTTTGCAATGACTCTGGAAGAAGCTAAAGCCACAACAGACGTGATCACAGGTTCCATGCTTATAAATTCAATACCAGCCATTACTTTATTTGATTCTGGAGCTTCACATTCATTCATGTCAGTAGATTTTTTTATGAAGCATAGCTTAATCACTGAACCCCTTAGAAATTGTTATAAGATCATTACCGGTGGAGGAATCATCCCGGTTAGTGTTGCATGTAACAATTGTCCTATTACATTATGTGGAAGAGAACTATATGCTAGGCTACTCGTAATGCCAGTTCCCAGTTTTGACATTATACTGGGTATGGATTGGTTGAGTCAACATCATGCCACTATAGACTGTCACAGAGGTAGTATAATCTTCAGGCCCCCTGACAAGCCAGAATTTGAATTTGCTAGAGGTTCTAGAGAAATGGGTAGTAACAAAATTTGTGGAGCCCTAGTAACAGAAGAATTGCCACTACCTATCATCTCCGAATATCTTGATGTCTTCCCTGAGGATCTCCCAGGCTTACCCCCAGACCGAGAAGTTGAATTCTCTATTGAATTAGTGCCAAGAGCAGCGCCAGTATCTCAAAATCCCTACAGAATCAACAAGAAGAAGATAATAGAACTAAATGAGCAGATTAAAGAGTTAGAAGACAAATGCTTCATTAGGTCTAGTGTCTCACCCTGGGGAGCTCCAGTATTATTTGTGCCCAAGAAGGACGGAATATCCCGAATGTGTATTGACTATAGGGCCTTGAATGCCTTAACAATTAAGAATAAGTATCCCCTACCCAGGATAGATGACTTATTTGATCAGTTAAGTGGAGCTCGGGTATTTTCAAAGATTGACTTGAGGTCTGGTTACCACCAAGTAAGGGTGAGGAAGGAAGACATCCCTAAAACTGCTTTCAATACCCGGAACGGACACTACGAATTCTTAGTAATGCCGTTCGGGTTGACGAATGCTCCAGCAGTTTTTATGAACTTAATGAACAGAGTCTTTCAGCAATATCTAGACAAATTTGTAGTGGTCTTTATTGATGATATTTTGATC
Organism: Iris macrosiphon; assembly: GCA_036927795.1. NCBI lineage: Eukaryota > Viridiplantae > Streptophyta > Magnoliopsida > Asparagales > Iridaceae > Iris > Iris macrosiphon. The sequence goes on from JAYESA010000145.1 coordinate 299,786, forward strand.
TACTCCAAGACCCCCGAAGAACATGAAGAACACTTGAGGCTAGCATTGGAGACTTTGAGGAAGGAAAAACTTTATGGAAAATTATCTAAATGTGCATTCTTCCTAGACAAAGTAGAATTCTTGGGACATGTTGTGACTGGAGATGGGATAGCAGTAGATCCCAAGAAAATAGCGGCAGTAGAATCATGGCCCACTCCAGACTCTGTAGCGGAGATTAGAAGCTTCCTGGGACTAGCTGGCTACTATCGGAAGTTTGTGAAGGACTTTGCTAGAATTGTTGAACCCATGACAAAATTAACAAGGAAGGATGAAGAGTTCACCTGGACTGATGAATGTCAGCATGCTTTTGAGGAATTGAAGAAAATGCTGACTACTGCCCCTATTCTGACCTTACCTTCTGGAACCGGAGGATTCGCTATATATAGCGATGCTTCTGGAAAAGGTCTAGGTTGTGTATTAGAGCAGAACAAGAAGGTGATAGCATATGCCTCTAGACAGCTTCGACCTCATGAAAAGAACTATCCAACTCATGATTTAGAATTGGCAGCTGTCATTTTTGCTCTTAAGCTATGGAAGCATTATCTTTATGGAGAAAAGGTGGAAATATTTACAGACCATAAAAGTCTAAAATATATCTTCACTCAGAAAGAGCTAAACATGAGGCAAAGAAGGTGGCTGGAACTAATGAAAGATTTTGATATCACCCTTCAATATCATCCTGGGAAGGCCAATGTAGTTGCTGATGCTCTAAGCAGATATCCTATGGCGATGTACTTGACTATGGACCGACACTTGCTCGAGGACTTGGAAAGTCTAGGTATTGAGGTAATTATCCCAGGAAAAGAAGGCCAAATGATGAACTTGCAGATTCAGTCTACTTTAATAGATAAGATCAAGGAGACTCGGTTTCAAGACGAAGGCCTGCGAAGCCTTCGAGGTCAAGTGCAAGCTGGATTAGTGGAGGATTTCAAAATTCATGAAGATGGATCACTGAGGCATGGAGATAGATTATGTGTACCTCAAGGAGACATAAGGGAAGAAATTATGCAAGAGGCGCATAGATCACAATACTCTATACATCCAGGAGCCAACAAGATGTACAAGGACCTGAGGATGCATGTTTGGTGGCATGGCATGAAAAGAGAAGTAGCCAGGTTCGTATCTCGTTGCCTAGTATGCCAACAAGTCAAGGCTGAAAGACAAAGACCTGGGGGATTGCTTCAACCACTACCCATTCCGGAGTGGAAGTGGGAACATATTACAATGGATTTTGTTTCTGGGCTTCCAAGGACACCTAGTGGTAAGGATGCAATCTGGGTGATAGTAGATAGACTGACCAAATCTGCACATTTTCTACCTTTCAAAGTAGGGCTATCTACAGAAAAGTTGGCAGATTTATATATCAGACATATTGTTAAATTGCATGGGGTTCCAGTAAGTATTGTCTCCGACCGAGATTCAAGATTCACTTCTCACTTCTGGAAGAGCTTACAAGCCAGCTTGGGGACTCAACTCAAATTCAGCACAGCTTATCATCCCCAAACCGATGGACAATCGGAACGTACAATCCAGACCCTTGAAGATATGCTCCGTACATGTGTTCTAGATTTTGGAGGATCCTGGGAAGACTATCTACATCTTGTGGAGTTCTCTTATAATAACAGTTACCAAGCAAGTATTGAGATGACTCCATTTGAAGCTCTGTATGGCCGAAGATGTCGTACCCCGCTATCATGGGACGACGTTGGAGAAAGAGCCCTACTGGGACCAGAGATGGTGGTCGATTCAACTGAGAAGGTAAAACAAATAAGGGAAAGACTTCGGGTGGCTCAAGACAGGCAACGACTTTGGGTAAACAGCCACCGAAGGCCCTTGGAATTTGAGGTAATTAATTTAATTCAAGTTAATTTAAATATTTTGATTATGGAACTAAGACTTGATTTTGACTTTATTAAGGTTGGAGAACTGGTATTCCTGAAGATATCTCCGACACGTGGCACCATTAGGTTCGGAAGGAGTGGAAAACTCAGCCCAAGATTTATTGGACCTTTTGGCATACAGGAGAGAATCGGAGAAGTGGCATACCGTCTGGCTTTGCCACCCTCGCTGGATGGAGTCCATAACGTCTTCCACGTGTCGCAGCTAAGAAAATACGTGTCAGATCCCAGCCACATTTTGGATCACTCAGAGCTCGAAGTAGGCCCAAGTTTGACTTACCAAGAGCAACCCGTGGAGATACTGGATCGATCGAAGAAAGTTCTAAGGAACCAGGTTATTTCCCTCGTTCGTGTAGCTTGGAAGCACCACTCTCCCGGCGAATCCACCTGGGAGCGAGAAGACGAGATTAGAGAGCGCTACCCTTATCTTTTTGAACCCTGAGGTATATTAATTCTCGGCCCTTCCTTTCGTGCCATTGTTATTCTTAAATTTCGAGGACGAAATTTTTATAAGTTGGGTAGATTGTAAACCCCTGAATTTTTAAAATTATTAAAACTAGGATTTTTCATAATTTTCTGGAATTTTCTGTAATTAAAATCAAGGTTTTAATTATTAAATGATTTTTAATTGTTAATAAATAATATTAAAATATCATAGAAATAACATTTTTGGGTGTAAAATGAAAAACTGGACTTAGGGTAATTTTTCTGGATTTTTTTGGGCCTCAGACCTATTTTTAAATGCCTAAAAAACTATTTTAATTAATTAATTAATTAAATGATTTTATTATTATTATTATTATTATTATTATTATTATTATTATTTTTTCTGTTTTGGGCCGGCCCGGCCCAGTGGACCGGCCCAACAGCCCAGCCGGCCCAGCCCCAACCATTACCGGGTCGGATCGGGTCAGAAAAACCCGACCCGCTAGCCGCCCGCACCCGCCGACCCGTTCTCCCCCAGCTTCCCTCCCACGATGCCCGACTCCTCCGGCCGCCCGCGTCCCACGCCGGCCACCCCGCGCAGCGCCGTATTTCCCGGCCACGTCTCGCACCCACCTCCGCCTTCTCCGGTCAGCCTCGCCACTGGCACCCTTATAAAACCCCCTCTCCTTCCTTTCTCCTCCCTCGTATTCACCTCCCCCCTCCGGCCAACACACCCGGGCGCCTCCACCACTAGCCTTGAGCCCCTCCGCCGCTCTCCTCTGGCGCCTCGCCGAGACGCCGCCGCACCAGCAGCCTCCGGCCTCCCCTCATTATTCTCCTCCTTCTCTCACTCGATCCGGCCAGCCTCGCCGTGCCTCCGGTCGGCTCCGCCTGTTCCCGGCGACGCCGCCCCGAGCTGCCCCAGCTCCTCCCCAGCAGCGCCGCCTCGGCCTCCGGCCGGCCCCGCCGCACCCTCGCCGGATTTCCCTAAACCCTAACCCTAATTTCTCTCCTTCGTGTCGGACACGACTCAGGACACGAGGAATCCCTGTTTCTCGAGCCCCTTTTAGGTACTCATATCTTTCCCCTCGCTGCCCCGTTTTCAATTCCGTAAATTACGTTGCGAAGCCTGTATGACCCTCTCGGTGCCCGGACAAACTGCTCGGGGCATCGCGTCCTGTGGTGATCGCACACCGCGATCCAAAAACAGGAAAAACCAGACCCTGTTTTACCCCGGAACTGAGTACGCCCCGCCAAACGGGATGACTTGGTCGCGTGCGGTCTTTATAGATACGTGCGCACCGTCGATACGGATGTGTGGGATTTTGCGGAAGCTGGTTCGGGTGTGCGTGCACCCCGGAATCAATACGTATCTGCGGACATCGCCCCGTATCTGACTTTTCTGTAATTTGTCCTAACTTTTTGTACACTCGTCGGATCGAGACGAAACTTGCGCCATCAGACTCGTAGCGATACGCTGGCCCTGTGGCTCAAGTTTGGTTCGATTCTGAGAACGTTGACGAAATTGCGTGTCATGGGCCCCACAGGCCCCGCTCGACGGGCAATTTTGTGATCGGCTCATCGGAATCCAAATCTAGAAGTTCCGTTGGGTTCATATCATCGTTCCTGACCTGTTGACACTAAGTTTGGTGAATTTGGAGACCGTTGACCCGGACACGTTTTTCGGTGCAAAGCGGGCCCACCGGCGGACCCCGTTTTGACCCGAAACTGTCGTTTCTGCCCTTGTCTCCAAATTGGACCCAAGGACAGGCATTTCTAGCTATTTGACATCTTATGAGCATGATGGTAATATTTATTTCAGCATTTGGACTCAATTCTAGAAATTTCCTTGAGATACAAACTATATTTGGATCCAAACAACAAGCAAGTACCTGCACTTCAAGTTCAAATTTTTATATTGTGACAATTAATTCCCTGCTCTACTACTACCCTTGATGATTATACATAGTGTTAGAATACTGGAATTTATGTCTTGAATACTGGAGTTCATGTCTTGTTTTTCATGTCGGGTGGGAGAATACTAGAAGGCATGTAGTTTACCCTTCCCTCTGTCGTGTTTAATAGGTGTTGGTACGCGACTGTACCCTCAGCCGGATCTCGATTATTCCTGTTTAATAGCCGTTTATGATGGCCGGATTAGCCTTATAAACCCCTACATGCCAACTATGTATTCTAAAACAAACACAAGTTCACACAGATAGCTTCTGGTCTTGTTATAGTTCTTGCTGACTGTTGTAGTTTCATTTCCTGTCTTATTTATTCCTATTTTCTCATATCCCTGTTTATAGCATTAACTCTTAGTTATTGTTGTTTCTTTTATGCATTTTCTCAATATGATACTCAGTCTAATTGTCATAAATATTTAGTTTAATCTTGTTGTGCATTGTGTACTTTGCTCCTTTCCTGACTGGATCCGTTGCTTTAGGCGATGATGAGACCTTGCCCCTACATATTATGGCCCCTATGAGGGAACAGATGACACTTATGAGGAGCCAGATCCCACCCAGGAGACCACTGCTGCAGAGTAGTTAGCAGTAGCTATTTTATTTCATGCTCTTTATCTTAGTAATCGGGTTTGTCCCCGATTTTATTTCTGAATTCTGTATTAAACATTTGATCTGTTGTCACATTTATTTCATTTGAAATCTTAAGCATCTTTTTCCCATTATTATTTTGCCTATTTTATTTATGAATGAGCTAGATTAGTTAACTGTGGATTTGACCTAAACAGCGTACAACCGCCGACTCTGTGGCGTAGGCTGGACGTACCCACGCCCTCGTGCCCGAATTTTTGGGTGCGGGTCGTGACACTGGTCGCGGACGCAACATATACACTATTGACCATGGGTAAATGTCGTCTTTTATGCCTCTTCTTTTAGGAAAATTAATATTATGCTGATATTAACTTCCTTTTGTCTTCTTTTCAGGGGAAGACATCTTCGGGGAGGGCAGTGTAGATGCGCCCTTTGGCTCTGTGTCAGGTCCTGGTGGCAACGCGGAGGTGCCTGATTTTGAAGAGGAAAAATCTTCGGGTGCCGGCTCGCCTGTCGAAGAGATTCCGATATCTCAAGAGGAGGACGAGCCTGTCGTTGCGACAATGCCTCCTTTGAGTACGCCGGTCACTTCGTCCGGTGTTGGCGCTTCTTCTGTTGTCGCACCTCCTGTTGAGGCAACGGCCGTGGCAACATCGTCTGCGGTTGTTCTTGGAGGGGGACTCGCCACTATCGCGGCCACTCCCAGCGTCCATTCGGATCTAGTTGTGCTGACCGCACAGTACACTGGTATCTTCTACACCACCTTGAAAATGTTAATATCAATGGTGTTGAAGAAGAATTTGGGCTTTGCGTCGCTGAGGAGGTCCTCCTGGGCCTCTATAGTGCCGATTCGAGAATTCAACGACACTGGGGTAGCTGACGCACTGGAGGAGATAGTTAATGGTTTGGAGCAACCCATTAACGAATACTTGCAGCTAGCTTAAGGCCATATTGACGGTCTCGTTCAAGCTAGGTACGACTCCCTGACTGCGCAGCTTGCTGAACAGATGGAGTCTCTGAATAAGTCCATCGCGGCTCAGCAGCAGGAGATGGATGACGAGCGTGTCCAATTGGAGTATGTCGTTCCCGAGTTGACCCGGTGCGAAGTCGAATATGAGAAAGTGGCACCGCAGGCCCGCATATTGAAGGATGAGCTCGTTCGAGTAGAGGCGAAGGCTCTCTGTCACTACCACATTCTGAAAACAGGGATATTTTTGACTTTTTATAATTATTAGTATTGTGGTAGATATATTAAATGATCTCATTATAGGTGTATTTAAATTAAATAATTTTCGTGAGATGTGTAATTAAATATAGTATTATTTACAGTGTTCATTAATGTTTGAGCTGGTAGACTTAACCTAGAAGCCCACTAGACGAACACCTGACAGAATTATGGGGATTATGTATTTAATCGTTTTATTTATAATTTAATTATTGGAGGTCGTAATTAATTACCGTAATTTATTTAATTGTTTCGCGCTGCCGATGCTTCGATATTTGGAGCGCTACCCTAGCTTTTTCCTTCCAACAAATTTCACAACATTGCCCTAGACATGCCCGCCTTCCATTATGCCATTTTTATAACTCATAATTATGCTCTCTTGTGCTTCATTTTAGCCGCACAATAATCGTCACGGATGTTTATTTAAATTCTAAATAAATTCCAATTTTGTATCGTTGTGCGTTCCAATCGAAATTGGAGGCAATCTTGGCCTATTTTTCGTGCGACCCAAATTAGAGTAATATTTTATTTTGAGTCTTCTTCATTAATGATATCGATGACCCGACCTAATTTTGGCCCCACGTGCTCCTAATTAATTTTAGAACGCCAATCGTATCTAATTTTAATTAATTAAATCCAGTGACCCACTCCTGTGTAATTTTCTAATTGTTAGGGGCTTAATTACAAAATTTCAACGAGGTGTCACCATCCTATTGGTTTAGCCAAATGAAGAAAGCAACCCCCTTATTTTTTTCTCCATATCAAATCATGGCCACCCATTCAAAATGGGTGCATCCTCACCCTTCAATTCCCACACACTCTCTCCCTATTTAATGTCCCATCATCCCCTCTTCCCAAGGAAACCCTAATCCCCAAAAACCTAGGCTAGCCCACACCCAACCGTAGCCTCCTCCCTCATTCTAAATTTTTTCCTTTTCTCTTCTTCTCCTTTCTTCTTCTTCTTCTTCCTTTTTCTTCCTCTCCTTGTTTTGAATTTTACCAAGGGGGAAATACACCACCACCACCACTGTTACCATCTCCCTCTGGCCTGTTGCAACTGCTCCGGCCGAGCCCCATCCCTGCTGCCAGCCCGGCCAGTCCCGGCCTGCAGTCCATCTCCTCCTAGCTCCCCTCGACTCCGGTCGAACTCCCCACCAGCTCCACAACTCTGAGCCACCCTGCATCCCCTGCACGAACCTCACCACACCCACCGTCCACCCGACCGAGCATCTTCCCCGGCGAGCCTCTTCCCGCTGTCAGTCAGACTCCGACGGCCCCTACCCGTTCTCCACCACCAGTCCCTCCACTCATCCGAGACTCCTCCACCGAGCCTCTCCCCGACCACGGCCACTGCTCCAGCAGTCCGGCCTCCGCTCCGGTCACGACACCCGGCCTCCCTCCAGCTCCCTCTCCTGCAACCCGAGTGTCCCCGAGCGTCCACTACCCTCCTCCGGCGGCCCACTGTGCAACCGCCACCTTCGACTCCGACCCGCGTCGAGCACCCTCCACACCGGAGTCGACCAACTCCGGCCTGTAACTCCGCCTACACCCGATGTTCCTCCTTCCCGAGCTCCCGTTTCCCCGTCAACCACCCCATTCCCCGCTGCTCTGGCCCGGCCCAGCCGAACTCTGACCCCGACCTCCTACTCTTCTTCTCCGGCGAGTCCCGCATCCGGTCGACACCTCTGCTCCTCCTCCCTCCCGTTTCTCCTCCGATCACCCCCATGGGAATCACCTCCACCTATCACCACCACATACCACCACCACCATCATCATCATAAACCACCACCAGGCGAGCCACCCCGCAGTCCGGTGCGGCCATCCCCCGCCGGCCAGCTCCCCCTCCGGCACGACCACACAGCCTCCGACGGCTGTGCACCACCACCACCTCTGTAAGCCTTTCCCTCTCCCTTCCCTCTTCCCTCCTTTAGCGTATACGTATATGTGTATATTAGGTGTATATGTATATGTATATATGTGTGTAGGTGTATGTGTATACATATATATATATATATATATATATATATATATATATATATATATATATATATATATATATATATATATATGTGTGTGTGTGTGTGTGTGTGTGTGTGTGTGTGTATACGTATATGTGTGCGTATACGTATATATGTGTATGTGTGTGTACGTAAGTACGTATGTATACATATGTGTATGTTTGGTGATACGTATTCATATACGTGTATATATATATATATATATATATATATATATATATATATATATATATATATATATATATATATATATATATATATATATATATATATATATATCGTATATTCTCTAATTGGGTATATACTTGTATTCAATATATTAGTATTAATATATATATATATTAATACGTATATTTTTTGGTATATATATATATACCTATATATATATATATATGTATGTATTTTTGGTATAAATATACATATATTTAATTGGTATAATTTCATATAGTATATACGTATTAAATGTATTTTTGGTATATGTATAAATATATATATAAATGTAAGTATTTTGGTATAAATATATATATATATAAATATGGTACGTATATTTTTTAACATATGTATATATATATAATATATATGTACCTATACATATTTTGTACATAATGTTGGTATAACCCTATATATGTATTATATTTAATTATTGATAATTGGTATATATATATAGTGTAGGCGACCCGAGTGTAAATACGGATACCCCGTAACTACACATGGCCTATGACCCTGTGAGCTGTTAGCAGTCTGCCACACGTACACTGACGTACTGGCAAGCCCCGTACCGTTTTGATCATCTGTCTTGCCCAGCAATCGCAAACGCGATGCCCATGCAACTTGACGCACACTGACCCTAGATTGACCAGTGCCATACCTGGCATAGCCCTGAGTTATGTATTTGTGTTGTGTTAGTGTAGCACCTGATGCAAATGTTGTATAGTTTATTACATGTCTATAGGACTGTTGGATCATCCGGGCGATATTCTGGGACAGGACATTGGTTTTACCAGCTAAGGACCCAAGGCGAGTACATTCTCTGATTAGCTTCTTGTTTATGATATTCCCTATGTTCATTGTATCTAGTGTAAATATCCATATTCTCGATACGATGGTTACACGGATTGGTATATACAGATCTCGTCATGAGATAATATTCCTTGTTCATGGTGTAGCTTGTACAAGTCTTGTTTTATTGATATCTTGTACATGTACAGACACTGATTTTCGGGAAGATTTGCTACCTCCTTAGGAAATCCCGTGCCATAGCGTACCATGGTTGGATCTACTATACCAGTCGGGGGTGGAGAGTATTTTAGTGTAGATATGTGATCATACCCAACTCTACATGCATCATAGCTCACCCCACATCTCACGTCGGGTGTGGCCTGACCATTACATGCTTCATAGCTGTTATATATAATTAGCCTGACCTCTACATGCCTCATAGCTAACCAATGGTTAGCCTGACCTTACATGAATCATAGCTAATCATATGTAACCAGCCTGATCAAGTTCCCAAGCCGATCATATGTTAAAGCTAGTACTCACACACTTAGTCATAGTATTCTTGCTCATTGACATATTGTTTCTTTTCCTGCATTCACTTACAATATTTCAAGTATATCCTTTTTTGTACATTTCTCGTACATATACATGCATCTTGTATATTTCCATCTATATACTGCTACATAGTGTATATCATTGATATAGAACTGCTATTAGAAATATACTTTGCTCCTTCCTGACTGGAAAAACATTTTTCAGACTATGCATAGAGGACTGGTATCCGACACTTGTGGACCACAGGGTGAGTAGCTGCAGACTTGGCTTGGTAGTTCAGTCGTGATTCCGGGAGGTTTAGCCAGAATCACTAGTTCTAGTTAGTTCCTTTAGCATATTATTTTGGTATCGGATTTGTCTCCGGCATTTTATTGAGACCTGGATTTATTGTTGAGTTAGATTTATTTATATTTAGACTTGTGTTGTATTCTTATTTATTTCTTCGATTTCTTATCGTGCTGTAGTTATGTAATTGAGTATGTTATTCTATATAGTTATCTGTGTCTCCTTATGGAGTTGGATACTAGTGCGAGACTGTTTAGATAGTGCTTGACCTAGACAGCATTCTACCGCCGATGCTGCGACGTAGGCTGGACGTACCTGCACACTCGTGCCCCTAAATCGGGTGCGGGTCGTGACACTCTCTCTTTGTCGGCGGCCCGAGATGTGCTGAAGGAGCGACGGGCGACTGTTCAGCAGAATCTGACGCATGTGGGTGTTATCCATGCTGATTTTGTGCAGGCTCGGTCTGAGCTAGTTGTTTTGAACAACGATGCGGCAAGATTGGAGAGGGCTCGTGCCGACGTCTTGAACTCCAGGGATGAGAGAATGGCTGCTCTGGCGCAGCAGATTCGCGATCTAACCGCTTCCCCCAAATGATGTACTTTTTTTGCTTTTCAATGTACTTCTGCTCTTTTTTTGGAAATAACAAAGCGGCTTTCATCTGAATTTGTGGACCCATCATTTTGGAATATAAATGACATGTTTGGGTGAAAGTGATATCAGAGGTAATATGGACATGATATACTCTCAGTAAGTTTTAGCAGGATATATCTATTCAGAGGTAATATGAACATGATAGAATACGATCCAGCTAGTTTCATTTTGGAAGTAGTTTTGTCAGAATGAGGTTTTTGCCGTATTCCACTTGAGCAAAGTAGGTTAAGCATAGTACCTTTTTAGGAATTTGCCATTGATAGGAGCCATTAACAGGTCTCCATTAGGCTTGGCTAACCTGTAAGCGCCGTTTGAGAACGTCGTCTCGATCACATAAGGGCCTTCCCATTTGGGCTGAAATTTGCCCTTACTCCTGTGAGTAAGAATCATCGGCCTTCTTACGGCTAAAACTAGCTCGCCGACTTTGAACACTCTTTCCTTTACTTTTTGATTAAAAGCTCTGGAAATGCGTGCTTGGTAGAACGCGATGCGCTGTTGAGCTTGGAGGCATTTCTCGTCTAATCCTTCTAGCTCTTGAAGCCTTAAAAGGTCGTTCTTTTCTTGAGTCATCTAATTAGCCACGGCTATCCTGAGTGACAGAATCTGAATTTCGATAGGGAGAACTGCTTCGCTCCCGTAAACCAATGAGAATGGGGTGCAACCTGTCGGTGCTCGTACTGTTGTGCGGTATGCCCAGAGATATTCTTCCAGCTTCTCATTCCAATCCCTCTTGTTCGAAGAGACAAACTTTTTCATGAGCTTGATAATGGTTTTGTTGAAAGCTTCCGCCAAACCATTAGCAGCAGGATTATATGCCGTAGAGGCCATATTTTGTATCCGATTTTTATCACAAAATCGATGAAACGCTTGGCTGATGAATTGAGGTCCATTGTCATGAATTATCCTCCGGGGTATCCCGAAGCGATAAATGACGTGATGCTTGATGAAGCTGATCATATTAGATGCGTTCACCTCAGCAAGTGGGATCGCCTCTGCCCATTTGGAGAAGTAATCCATGATGGCCAGTATGAACCGGTGACCTCTAGAAGAAGACGGGTGAATAGGACCAATGATATCCATACCCCATGCTTTGAAAGGCCAGGACGCAACTGTAGGATGTAGATGTTTAGGAGGTTGATGGATAAAGTCTGCATGGACTTGACAGGCTCTGCACTGTCTTGCATACTTTATCGCATCTGTGATCATAGTAGGCCAGTAATAGCCCATTCTCCTGATGCGATCCTGTAGCTTAGGACCGGGTTGGTGCGCTCCGCATACGCCATTGTGAGCTTCACGGATGATCCGCTGTGCCTCATCATCTGAGAGATATCTCAATAGCAGTCCATCGTAGGTCCGGCGATATAGACACTATGAGGATGCGTCGAAATAAAAGCGTAATGATCGTCTTTTGACGGATACTGCTTCTTTAGGGTCCTCCGGCAAGATTCTGTATGCCACAAAATCTATAAAGGGACTTCTCAAGTCTCTCCTGGGAAGATCTGTGTTTATAGCGTAGCTGCATTCTATGTGAAAGTTGTTTTTCATACAGAATAAATCTCTGCTAAGAAGGATTACCGAATTCTGCCTTCTTATAGGAATAGCTAAATCTGCAGCTAGACTGGCTAGGGCATTAGCTTCTAGATTCTGAGATCGAGGTACATGCTCTAGGAAGAAACCTTTGAATGTCATGGCTATCTCGACCATTGCTCGGTGATAGGGGATGAGGTCTGGATTCCAGACTTCATATATTCCTCTGACTTGATTGACGATCAGCACAGAGTCATCGAAAGCTTTCAGAGATTCGACGCCCAATTCTTTAGCGACTTGGAGCCCGATTAGTAGAGCGTTATACTCTGCCACATTGTTAGAACAGGGCTCGCTAAGAGAATATGCTCGGTAGATGACGAGTTTATCAGGAGTAACCAGGATAATTCCTACTCCCGAAACCACGTTTCCCCTGGGACCAGTCCTGGAGGCACCATCGAAGAATAGTTGCCATGCATCGCCTTCCATTGCAGAATTATACTCTGCAACTTCGTCGGGAATGTCCTCGTACAGTTTGGAGGCCTCCGGGATCGGATGAGCAGCTAGGAAGTCAGCCAATGCTTGGCCTTTGACGGACTTCTGAGGGACATACCCCATGTCATACGGTGTTAATAACATCGCCCAAGTCGCTAGTCGGGAATTAAGGACACTTGACTTGTTCATCAGTACCCGAAGAGGATTGACCCTGGAGATAATGTGAATGGTTTGGCCTGTGACATAGTGCCGTATTTTCTGGATAGCGAACATCAGAGCCAAGCATTCTTTCTCCACTGGGTTGTACCGGTGTTCGGCTCCGACCATCATTCTGCTGAGGTAGTAGATAGCCTGTTCATGACCCATATCGTTCTTTTGCACGAGAAGAGCTCCCAGAGAATGATCCATCGCTCGAACATACAGCACGAATGGTCTTCCTATGACTGGAGGCACCAGAACTGGCGGGCTAGTGAGGTAGCGTTTGATATCATCGAACGCTTGCTGACAGGCTTCGTCCTATACGAAGGATACACCTTTCTTTATGAGATGAGAGAAGGGCTGACATCTCCCAGAGAGGTTGGATATGAATCTCCGGATATAAGCCATACGACCTTAAAATCCCCAGAGTTCTCTCAGATTATGGGGCGGTCGCATTTCTAAGATGGCCTTGACTTTATCAGGGTCCACTTGAATGCCTTTGGCGGTATGACAAATCCCAGAAATTTGTCACTAGATACCCCCAGAAAGGACTTTGTAGGATTCATTTTGAGTTGATGTTGGCGCATCAATTCAAATACTGTCTTCAAGTCTTGGATGTGATTGTCCTTGAGGCGGCTTTTAACAGCTACATCGTCCACGTAACACTCCACTGTCTTGCGTAATTGCTCATGGAATATGTTACTCATAGCCCGTTGGTACGTAGCCCCGACATTCTTCAATCCGAAGGGCATGACCGTATAGCAATATACCCCCAATAGTATCCGGAAGGCAGTTTGCTTCTCGTCCTCAGGATGTATCTTGATTTGGTTGTATCCTTCCCATTTTTCTTCATGACCGGGACAACATTGGCGACCCAGTCGGAATGTTGTTCTTCTCAGATGAAGCCGCAGGCTATCAACTTCTTGACTTCAGCTTCAATGGCGTCCATCATATCCGGGCGGAACCGGCGTTGGTGCTGCTTCACAGGCTTCGAATCGGGTAATATATTGAGCTTATGAGTAGCCACCTTTGGATCAAGGCCTGGCATGTCCTCATAATTTTATGCAAAGACGTCGATATATTCTTTTATCAGCTGGGTAACTTCTTCCCTTTCTGCTTCGAAAAGGTTGTTACTGATAAATATCAGCTTTGGCGAAAGTTCATCCCCAACGTCAATCTGGATAACTTTATCTTCAGTGGGAGGTTCTCTCTGCTCGAAGCGGAACTTCCATTGTGTATCCATTTATTGAGCCCAAGCGTCATTCTCAAACAGTTCAGAGTCTTGTTCGTCTGCTTCGAAGGAATCTGTTACTACCATATTTACTGATAATGTTCGTTCGAGAGCATGAGATGAGTCGGAGGACGCTGAGCCATTTTGAGAAAAGGAAAAGATATCCTCGTTTGACTCAGGAGCTGCAAGGGAGGTGGTATACCCTAACCCGAAATGAGTTCGTTGATAGTAGGGATCGTCGTGCAGCGGCATTCGTCTGCCTTTCCTGTAGTTGAGACCTGGTTCCAGCTTCAAGTTATAACCCATACTTTGCATGATCTTCAAAGCTTGTGGGCTGTATCTGTGAACCTGCATTTTACCGGCATCGTCATCGGAAGAATCTTCTTGCACAGTCGATTCATTACGCATGCGGCCGAAGACTATTGAATGCTGACTGCTGCAAGTAGGCAGGATAATGAAGATAGAATCCTCATGCGGTCCATATGTCGTGGTGACATTGGATGATGATGCCACTTCCCACACATACGGATGATAGGAATCTATAGTTTCCAAGAATTTTTGCGCTATAGGTTCTATATCGTCATGGGGAGAGGATTCCTGATTCGGAATTTGAGCATCAATATACCAGAAAAAAGGATGTTTATTATCATCTGAAACTTTGTTCCCGGTTGCATTTACATCAATCGGCTGTCTGCTGCGCCGAAGGTTGATGACCAAGGATGGAGGCTTCTGGTTCAAAGTGATCACTAGAGGATCACCCCCTTTTCCTGACCTGGTTTTGTTCAGGTGGATCGCCATAGGCTCTATGACTTTTGGACGAGTAGTCTGTCCTTTCACCTTGATTGACAGCGGTTGTTCGGCAGAGGGTTCTTCTGGCTCCCGGTGGGATTCCTTCTCTGCTTTGGCTGACACCTCTTCCATGTAGTCTTGAGAGTACAACACGCTATCGGAGTAGTAGGATTCTACTCCTCTAAACGGGTTCAGGTCGGCAAACTCCGTTTGTACTGTTCCTTGGACGTCTACATATTTAAAGCATTGATGTAGAGTTGAAGGAACGATGTTGTGGTCGTGGATCCATGGTCTGCCTAGCAGAATATTGTAGGACACCTCTAAATCAATAACATAACATGTAGCCACCGATCTGAGGTTGTCAATCTGGATCCTCAGGCGAATTTTCCCCAACGACTTACTTTTCCTTGCGTTGAAACCCACGATTGTAGTGGTGGTGTAAGCCAATTCGCTGGTAGGAATCCTCAGCGGTCTGAGCAGACTATGAGGAATGATGCTGATTGATGATCCCAGATCTATGTGAATCCGATCGACCTCTATGGAACCGACAGATTCGGTGTAATAGAGGGGTCTGTCATGCCTGTTATGTTTTAACAACATGTCATCTTGAGTGAAAGTGATATTCGGGACCACCTCCATCACACTGTGGCATTGAGGGCATGCCACGGGTTCTTCGTCAGGGAACTTGAGCTGGGTCAAGTATGCATCCGCCTGCATCAACGCTTCACTTAGGGCTTGACGAGTGTCTTGAGAGAGCCTGAGTAGTTCGAAGATAGACAACCTGGCTGGTGTATTAGCCAATTGAGCCAGGATGTCGAAGTTGTACGACTTCTCTAAACCTTTGTTTTGAATGTTTTTCACAGGTTTATCGAAACATACTTCCTTTTTCTTTCCTTTGTCCGCCGAAGTTGGTCTCGAAGGACCGGCCTCTGGTACGGCGGGCTCTGGTTCTGACGGCTTGGTAGCTGAAGCGTCTGCCGGTGCATCTTCCTAGCTGGCTCCATAGTCCTTGAGGTAAGCCTTCCCTGAACGGGTTCCAGTAGCCAAGACCTCGTCTTCTGACGCCGAGTCTGCCGCAACCA
Organism: Iris macrosiphon; assembly: GCA_036927795.1. NCBI lineage: Eukaryota > Viridiplantae > Streptophyta > Magnoliopsida > Asparagales > Iridaceae > Iris > Iris macrosiphon. The sequence continues at coordinate 315,756 of JAYESA010000145.1, forward strand.
TGTGACATGGTTTGTGCTTCGAGTTCTTCTTAGACTTAGCCTTAGCAGCTTGAGTCTCTTTCTCGATCCCGGGCACCAAATCTGGATGAACCCACATAATCTCACCTCGCTGGGTAGTTAGTGGTACCAGGTCATGATTTTGACCTCTAGCTGGAGGGAGATTAACGATGTTCATCGTCGTCCGAAAAATAGGTGTGATACCATCCGGTACTTCTTGGGGAGGCAGATTGCCAAATTGCAGAGAGATCATGTTGGCTGTGACCATCTTCTCGCTGTTGCGCAGAGTGATGGCCTTAGCATCGATCAGCTCCTGGATCTTCCTTTTCACTATATAACATGCCTTTGTGGGGTTGTGTATGTACCTATGGAAGATGCAGTACTTGGGGTTGTTGGTACTGCCGGCCTCATTGGACCGTCTCACCTCAAGAAGGGTAATCTTGCCGCTTTTGACGAGACATTCGAATATGCTCGGAATATCGTCATCGTCGAAAGAGTATACTTCAACGGGCCTGGAAGTCCCAGGTTTCGTCTGCGTGGTAGCCACAGTCTTTTGCCTGGATGTGTTGATCGCCAGAGCTTCTTTACCCTTGGTACCACGAGGATGGTCGATGTTGGAGGATGAACTCTTGCCTTTATCAGAGGCCGAGATCATGATGCCATTATCGCGCACCTTCTGACTGTTGTCCTCCGCAGCTACCACTGAGATGATGAACGAGGGCCAATCATGGAACTGATATGGTCCTGTGAACACCGAGATCACGGAAAGAAGGTTCTTCCTGCAGATGTCCACCAATACCGAGTCTGGAACTCCTGGAGGCATTTGCAAAGTGGCTTGACAAAAACGTTCGATGAAAGTACGAACATTCTTTTTTTCCTTCTGCTTGACTTCGATGAGAGATGACATAGACATGTCCATCCCTCCCTCGTAGAATCGCGTGAAGAATAAAGCCTTGAAGTCTTCAAAGGAAGTAATGCAGTTGTCCGCCAGACTTCGGTACCACTGATAAGCTACCCCCGAGAGACAGCCTTTGAACACCCGAGTGAGGAGGGCGTCATTCCCCTGTAGTAACACCGTCATCATACTGAAGTAGTTCATGTACGGACTCGGTGATGTCTTTCCCTCGAACAAAGCTATAGTCTATGGTTTGTATTTAGGAGGGAAAGGGACTTCTTCCCAGATGGCTGGGTAAGGTTGGTTGATTCCCAATTTTTTGAGCTGATCTTTGTGCTTCAGGACATCAAATTGGGATTTCAACTCCCGTACTGCCTGCATCGGATCTTCAGTCGGTAGCGGGACCACGGAGTGATAAGGAATCGATTGCATCGCGACTCCGACGGGAGGTAATACATTCTCCGACTGAGGAAGCGGAGGAACTACTGACTCCTGATCTAGAGCAGGCTCTTGGATCGCATTGGATGGTGGTAAGTCCACCCCCACACGTATCTGAGTTGGAGGGACCGACGCTTGAGCCATAGCAGCTGTGTGTTGAGTCAGCATCATCTGGTGCATGTTCTCCATCATGGATTGCATTTCTTTTAGAGATGTCTCCAGTACAGTAATGCGCTGCTCAGCGCTCCCGGACGGGGAAGCTTCCTCGCGTTCATCTCCAATGGCATAAACTCCTATCTCCCTGGGTGTCATTGAAAGATTAGTATAGGTCTTTGTAGAAGTTGACTCTATACTTTCAGTATCTGATTCGGGAGACTAGCGACCCCCAGGTTCGAAATCAGAAGAGTACGAAGTTGGTTGTTGCGAACTCTAACGGGTGTTTTGGAACACCCCAGCTTCAGTGTTCCTAAGGAGCTGGTTGAATCTCCTTCGGCTCGGAGCTCTAGAGGGATGACGTCTTGAGCCCGATCTTCCTCTAGGTATGTGTGAAGCCATGTTCACCGATGCATGTGTGGGCTCTTCTTCCTAGAAAGATGGAGAGTAGCTCAACCGGTCAAAAACTGACCGTTTTGCTTTAGAACAGCAATAATTAATTACAATCCTATGACTATTACAAGAGTGCTCGTTAGGCGGCATAATAGACATGCTGGGAGATCCCCTATCCTTGCGTTTTTGGATCTGATACTTGTACAGGTCAGAAGGAGTTACAGAAGAAGAAGATGACTTGTTCCTTCTGTTCACATCAGTGGGCATGCGGATGTTGGGAACCCTAGTTTTCCCTGTGCCACATGTATACAACAGGTTGGCCATCTGGGTGGCGGATAATCCCCGAGGAGGGTGTCTTTTCGCAAATTGAGCCTTCTTTACGCTGAGGGACTTCTCATGGCGTAATTCGGGCTCTGCTCTGGTTGGTGTAAAGCTGAGGATATCCTCAGTCGGCCGTCAGCTCCTCACGTAATCCAGAGGGCAGGCAGATTCTTCCCTTACTGGCGTAAAGTCCGAGAAGTTGAGTAGTCTGCCGCTTGCTTTCCCTTGCGTAGATTGCAGGGATAATCTGCTTTTCCACGGAAGGCAGATGCATTTTTATGCACTGAGCACGTTTGAAACTTCTGATTTGGCGCTAAGGCATTATCAGAAATTTTGTCTATTCCGTCAGGGACGGGAGACTGGTTTCTACGCGCAGAGCGCGGTGTAGGCTTCTGGACTAGCGCTGAGGCATTGTCCGAAGTTTTGTCTATTCTGTCAGGGACGGGAGACTGAATTTTATGCACAAGGCGTGGAGGGAGCAATGCTACAACCTCGTTGGTCGGAGAAATCGGAGAGGTCGGAGAGTCGACAGGAATGGTAGAGGATGTCTTGGGCATCCAGACCTTATGCAGCTTCCTGTTATCTTGGACTGAGAGAGAGTGAGAGCTACCCCCTGTTCGAAGCATGTCTTCGTAGGCAGACTGGTCGAATTGGATGACTAGTGTCTTCTTTACGGATCCCACGGATACCGCATCGTGTTGAGCAATTGCTTCCTCGTCAGAAGAGAAAGATGTCCCCAACAGAGTCGCCATCTTGTTGTTTGATAAAATAAACGAAAAAATAATATGTGGAAACGAGGTCTTATACGAAAACCCGCCCTTCTTCTATGTTTACAAACAAGATTGTACAATTTAATCCTATACGAGGATGTCGAAGTACAATTTATTTAATCTGGGTAAATATTGCTATAGGAGTCTGATCTGCAGTCGATCACTTTGGCCCTTGGACCACACGATGATGAAGAAATGCCGTGGAAGACAGAAAGCAACTTCGAAGGTTGCTAAAGAGGGTGGATGCCCGATGCCAAAGTCGTCGATCCCTTCTCTTTGCCTGAGCTCTGAATTCTTCTCTCTCTTTCGACCGTTTCCTCTTCTCCTTCTTTCCTTCCAATTGTCGACCTTGGATCTGATACTGGATTCCTTGACCAATTTCCGATCGTTCGACCTTCAATTTTTTGATATTTTTCCTCTGTCAATAGAGGTCTCTATTTATAGAGTTTTAGTGACAGTGACCACTCAGTCGGTGTAGAAACCGAGTAGTGGAAAGTACAGCACCCTTTTACACGACGGTTACAATAACCAATGCCTGCGTATAGATGACCTTTTGAGTGAGCATATGACACGTGTCCAACTAAAGGACAACGCATATATCTGCTGCGAAGATCATGGCGTAGAAGCCACGTAGGTAGTTATCCTTTGTGTAGAAGAGGTTGGCGTAGAAGCCAAACAACTGTCACCATGGCGTAGAAGCCAAGTAGGCATAAAAGCCGAGTAGGCGTAGAAGCCGAGTGGGCGTAGAAGTCGAGTGGGCGTAGAAGTCGAGTGGTCATAGAGGCCGAGTGGGCGTAGAAGCCGAGTGGTCATAGAGGCCGAGTGGGCGTAGAAGCCGAATGGTCATAGAGGCCGAGTAGGCGTAGAAGCTGAGATGATGTGGACGTTTTAGCCAAAATTACAGCTCTTGGAGATATAATCAAATCTCTTGCATTAAATGCAGAGATCTGCCCCCATCCTGCACATTAAATGCAGAGGCTTGTCTTTAAGATTTTCTATCATTCTGCACATTAAATGCAGATACGCGCCTCGAATCCTGTACGAAGAGTAACTGCTGACGTGGCGGTCTGTTTGCCTTCTGCGGAGTGTAAGAAGCTCACGTCTGCCTGTGTAAAACTGGACAGCGTATCCCCTTGTATGCGTAAGAGCAGTTTGCGCAAAGGGAATGTCACTAGACGATGGTTCGGTGACATTTAATCAAATATCCTGCATTAAATGCAGAGATCCGCCATTATCCTGTGCATTAAATACAGAGGCGTATTTTGAAGGTCTGCCACCCTTCTGCGCATAAAATGTAGAGACGTGCCTCGGGCATCTGTCAGTATTCGACGCATTAAATACAGAGACGTGCCTCGAGAACCTGTCACCGCTCTGCGCATTAAATGCAGAAACGTGCCTCGAGCCCTGTACAAAGAGCAGCTTTTAACGTGGCAGGCTATTTGTCTTCTGCGGAGCGTAAACAGCTCACATCTGCCTGTGTAAAACTAGGCAGTGTATTCCTTTGTATGCGTAAAAGTGGTCTACGCCAAGGAAATGGCAGTAAATGATAGCCTGTGTTGCAGTACCGCACCATCATTATAGCCGTCGCTTGGGTAGTCGTGCAGTACCCTTTGTCAGGAGTCCAGATGTCAGGTTCATTGCATGATCTGACAGGTTCATTTTGAAGAATACGAAACGTTCCTCGTACACTTCAATGCTGTATTGAAAGCAGATGAGTTTTACGCCACAAAGGTGATGTAGCACCATTTTTACGCTGAAGCAGCCTGGACGTACTGTATTACGCGGATGGTCTTTGAGCCTATATTTTACGCTATATTTAGCAAAAAAGCTCTGTTTGTACGTCGATGGCTCTGAGGTCCTCTGTTTACGCTGCCCTACATCAACATGCTGCGTATAGCTATCCAGCATATTTTTCATGCTTCTACAACCGGGACTTTCGCCACTCTGCTAGGGGAGTTAGGATTGGCCCTTCACGAGATGGCAGAGATTTCAAGACTGCCAATGGGGGATACTCCTTATGAAGAGTATGTTCCCACAAACAGGGAGCTGGGGGATACTAACCCTCGGGTGGTAGCAGTGTACCAGGAGCTGATGTGCCATTATCTTGTGTGCACCACCTTTTATAATGAGCCCTCTAATTTGGCTCATACCAACAAATGGGCTTCCTATCTCTTCTTCCATCATGCCAGGTATGCTAAGCCAGACAAGGTCGTGGATAACAGGGATAAGCCTTTGAGCCTTCTGAGCGTGCTTAATGCTCAAGTAGTCGATGATCTTATTGAAGACGCTGGGGCTTCAGATCAGGTCCTCGATGAAGGGATAGGGAATTATCCTACAGGCACTAAAGCCTACAGTTATTTGAGACATTGCCGCAGGCCTCTGTCAAGGGAAGCTCAACTGGCTGGCTTCCTCTCTGTATGGCTACGCCGACTGGTAGTACATGGCATTGCATCTTCGGATCGCATTCACTGTAATACCTTATGGCCTGCAGTGAGACTGGTGTTCGGGGCAAGACTGGGCCTACTTCCTGCCATGGTATGTCGGATACAAGATGGCCTGAGGGCCATTACTGATGGTCTGCTTGCCGACGAAACACGGCGTGACAGCTTTCCCAGGGTAGAATTACCGTTCCTGTATTTGATGGGATGGCTAATTCTTCATAACCCCAAGGTGATGTCTCCCGACTCTGCCAGTAGTTCGGGGAATAATTTCTTGTTGAATTACAAGAATTCCACTTGGAACGTGGTCACAGTCGTAGACTGTCGGCGAGCGTTAAATTTTGCTCGTAGCTGGAAGCTCTTCTGTATCGTCCCCACTGTACACCTCAATCAACAGAGGACGAGACTTCATGATTCAGGTGAAGGGAAGACCGTTCTTTCTCTTGAAGCTTTTTATTGGTTGGTCTGCATTAGACCTTCCCATTTATTGTACAAAAGTGAAGACCATTGCTTCTTAGAGCCCTACCTGCCTAGTCGGTTCGCCATGCAGTTTGGGTATGACCAATTACACGTGGGAAATGCCATCACCAGCTTCAAGTCCACAGGTGGACTTATTGACGGAGCGAGAGGATGGCGGTACTTCATAATGGGTTGTACCAGAGCGGCCTTTACTGTGCCTGCGACTTCTCTCTCTATAGAGTTGTGCATCCTCCATTCGTACGCCCAATTTTATGTGGCCACCAATACCTTCCATCGTGATTTTGATATGCGTAGAATTTTTAGGATGCCCTCTTCTAAGTCTGCGAGAAGAGAGGATGTCCCATCAGTCTCCTCTGACGAAGGTGAAGACCCTGTCGGTACAGATAAGTTTTTGCTGACAGTACCTAGAGGCGTAATACCTCCGCCTGCAGAGCCTCTGGTTATCCCTAGTAAGCGAAGGGCTCCTGTTCTGAAGGAGACTTCCCCTCGCAAGAAAAAGAAGACTGTTAGTGGTCCTGTCAGGACTTCCAGTCATGAGGCTCCTCGGAGTGAGCCTGCTTTTTCTCTTGTTGGGGATGATTCTTTGACTAGAGGTCCTTCGCCTATTAGAGAGGAAACCTCCACAGTTCCGGCTGGCAGCGCCGAAGATTCTTTGCTCGAGACTGTTGTCGCGGCTACCGCTTCAGGTAGTGGTACGAGATCGCCTTCGGGACTGAGCTAAATAAGAATATCTTTATCCAGACCAGTAACGGGAGTAACCCCTGCCGCGTCTATAAGTATCTCCAGCAAGATTCCACCCGATGAGCCTCGAGTGGATCTTGGTGAAGACCTGGAAGAATACCTGCCAGTGTCAGTTGGCACACCCCCTTCTCCAGGTATGACAACTTGCTTAGCATCATTAAGAAATGATTTAGCTATACTGGCTGCCGACGCGACATATATACCATCGGCCCTGGATAAATATCGTCTTTACGCCTCTTTTAGAAAAATTAACATCATGTTGATATTAGCTTTCTCTTGTCTTCTTTTTAGGGGAAGACATCTATGGGGAGGGCAGCGTCGACGCAACTTTTGGCTTTGTTGCAGCTCCTGCCGATGACACGGAGGTGCCCGACTTTGAAGAGAAAACATTTTCGGGTGCCGGCTCGCCCGAAACAGTTCCGATATCTCGAGAGGAGGATGAGCCTGTCATTACGACTATGCCTCCTTTGAGTACGCCAGCCACTTCGGCCGTTGTCGGTGCCTCTACCTTTGTCGCGCCCTCTACTGAAGCTACGACTGTGACGACACCCTCTGCAGTCGTTCCTGGAAGGGGATTCTCCGATATTGCAGCCACTCCCAGCGTCCAATCTGATTTCGCCATGCTGATTGAGCAGTATACTAGTATTTTCTATACCACTTTGAAAACGCTGATATCAATGGTGTTGGAGAAGAATCTAGATTTTGAGGCTCTGAGGAGGTCCTCCCAGTTTGTGATAGCGTCGATCAGAGATTTCAACGACGCTGGGAGAGCTGATACACTGGAGCAGATAGTTAATAGTTTGGAATAACCCATTAACAATTATTTGCAATTATCCCAGGGCAGCCTTGATGACCTGATTCAGGCTGAATATGACTCTTTGACTGCGAGGCTTGTCGGGGAGATGGAAACTTTGAGCAAGTCCATCGAGGCTCAGCAGAAAGAGATGAATGAAGAGCATACCGTATTGGAGTATGTCATTCCCCAGCTGGCCAAGTGCGAGGCCAAATATGAGGAAGAGGCAGCGAGGGTCCGCAAATTGGAAGTCAACCTCGCTAAGGCCAAGAAGAGGGCTCTCTCTTTGTCGGCCACTCGAGATATGTTGAATAACCGAAGGAAAGTGGCTTAGCAGAACCTGGCACGTGCGGGTGTCACCCACGCAGATTTTGTACGTGCTTGGTCTGAAATGTCTACCTTGAACAATGAGGTGGCAAGGTTGGAGCGGGCTCGCGCTACTGTTTTAAGCTCCAGGAATGAGAAGATGGCCGCACTGGCGCAGCAGATCTGTGATTTGACTGCTCCTCCCCAATGATGTACCTTTTGCTTTTTCTGTAATTTCTCGGAGATAATAAAGACATATTTTCTGACTTTGTGGACCCATCATTTTTTTTTGAATGTGATAGGCTAGGGTGAAAGTGATATCAGAGGTATCATTAACATAACATACTTTCGTTAAGGTTTTGCTGAATGTAAATCTATTCAGAGTTAACATGAACCTGAAAGAATATAATCCAACTAAATTTGTATACTAAACACTATCAGAGGTAATATGAACATGATAGGCTTACAAATTAGTTAAGGATATCTATTCGGAGGTCACATGAACCCGATAGAATATGATCCAGCTAACCTTTGTGCATGGTATCGTCAGAATAAGATCTTCGTCATACTCCGTTAAACGAAGGAGATCAAGTATAGTAATTCTTCGAGAATTTGCAGTTGATAGTAGCCAAAAAAATTATTAGACTTGGCTAATCTGTAAGTGCCATTTGCAATCATATAAGGGCCCTCCCATTTCTTTATGATTATTTGCGCGAATTTCGGACATCATACCAGAGGTAATATGGACGTATTATGATACCGTATTTGTTGAGGATATCCCACTGGGGGATTTTTAGTGGACCTATTACTTTTTGCGCACATTAATGCAAGTAATAGGTTTGAGACAAATCATGACAGAGGTAATATAGACGCAATAAAATACGACTTTGTAGGGATGAATAGGGACTGACTCTTTCTTTGCAGGGAAAATGAGGATAGTTCAGAGGTAATATGGACATGAACATTTTATTTTCCATTGCAGGCATTCCACAGGAGAATTTTTGTGGACCTATTACTTCTTGTGCACGAGAGTGCAAGTAATAAGTTTAGGACAAGCCCTGCCAGAGGTAATATGGACGTGGCAATTTTTGTGGGCCTAACACCACTGGCGTACTTAGAGTTAAGTACGGGTGCTAAGTTGAGATGACAACCGATATCAGAGGTAATATGGACATGATAATCGATAGCCAAAAACTCGAAAAGTTTATTCAGAGGTAATATGAACATGACAAACTTTCGAGTTGTAACTCCACTAGGGATGGAGGTATACATCTGCTCAGGGGTAATATGGACATGGCAGTTTTTGTGGACTTAACACCACTAGCATACTTAGCATTAAGTACGGGTGTTAAGTTGAGATGACAACCGATATCAGAGGTAATATGGACATGATAATCGATAGCCAAACCAGGAAAGTTTGTTCAGAGGTAATATGAACATGACAAACTCAACTGGGGAAATAAAGAAATATTTGGACAATAGTTCAAAGGTAATATGAACGTGAACTCATTTCCGAAAAATTTACTGTGGAGTGATTTTCCTGAGTGGGGATAGACCTAAAAAATCCACTGGGGAAACTTTAGGGACTAATCATCCGGTATATTCTTGGGGGAGCAAATTGTTACGTTAGAGTGAAATCAATTTATAGTGATCCTTCCCTCATTTACGGATGCAAGGTGATGACTTTGGCGTCGATCAACTCCTGGATTCTCCTTTTCAGTACATAGCAAGCCCTTGTAGGGTAATGAATGTACCGATGGAAGAGACAATAATCTGGGTCATCAACTTTGCCAGCCCTCTCAGGATATCTGATATTGGGTAGCCGAATTTTGTGTTCCTTCGTCAATATATTGAAGATTTCAACGATGTCATATTCATTGAAGGAGAAAGTCCCCTTTGGCCTTCGGGCTCCCGATGCCTGAGTTTTACGGTCTTCCGGGAAGATCATCATCGTTGCATCATCTTCGGATTCTGAGAGAATTCTACCCTCAGCTTTGGATGCTGCCTTATTTTGTCGAGGTAGGCTACCCCCAGACATGTCATAGCGTTTGTCCACAGAAGTTGATTTAGAAGGACCCGTCTCTGGTATTACAGGATCAGACTTTTGAGGTTTTGAGTTTGCAGGAGATGTAGTATACCCCAACCCAAAATGAGTTTGTTGACAGTAAGGATTACCATGCAACGGTGTTCGTCTGCCTTTTCCATAGTTGAGGCCTTGTTTCAGCTTCAAATCATAACCCATGCTTTGTATAATCTTTAAAGCTTGTGGGCTATATCTGTGGATTTGCATTTTGCCAACATCAGACTCGCGAGATTCTTCTTGTATAACCGGTCTATTCCATATTCGATCGAAGATTATTTGATGTCGATCATCACGAGTTGGTGGAACAATAAAGGCAGAATCTTCATATGGCCCATATGTCATGATGACATTAGATGTTGACGCATCTTCCCACATGATCTCCCCACGCTTGGTAGTCAGGGGAACTGAATCCTGGTTATGACTCCTGTCTTTGCGTTTCTGGATCAAGAATTCACGCAAGTCAGGAGGATTAACAGAAGAAGAAGAAGAAAGCTTGTTCTTCCTGTTTATATCAGTTGGAATGCGGATATTGGGAACCATAACTCTCCCCCTGCCACCCGTATACAGCAGTTCAGCCATGTGAGTAGCACATGATCTACGAGGAGCGTATCTATCCGCAAACTGGACCTTCTTTACGCCAAGAGGTTTATCTTGGCATAATTTGGAACTCTGCTCAGTCTGGCATAAAATTAAGGAAGCCCTCAATCGGCCATTAGCTTCTCGCATAATCTTGAGAGCGGGCAGATTCTTCTCTTGTTGGCGTAAAGGCCGAGAAATTGAGAAGTCCGCCACTTGTTTTCCCTTGTGTAGATTGCAAGGACCATCTGCTTTTCTACGGAAGGCAGATGCATTTTTACGCGCGGAGCGCATTTGGAATTTCTGATTTGGCACTGAGGCATTATCAGAAATTTTGTCTGCCACGTCACAGACGGGAGACAGAGTTTTACGCGCAGAGCGCGAAGTAGACTTCTGGACTAGCACTGAGGCATCACCAGAAGCTTTGTCTGCCATGTCACAGACGGGAGACAAAGTTTTACGTGCGGAGTGCGGAGTAGACTTCTGGACTAGCACTGAGGCATTGCCAGAAGTTTTGTCTACCACGTCACAGACGGGAGACAGAGATTTATGCGCGGGGCACGGAGTAGACTTCTGGACTAGCACTGAGGTATTGCCAGAAGTTTTGTCTACCACATCACAGACGGGAGACATAGTTTTATGCGCGGGGCACGGAGTAGACTTCTGGACTAGCACTGAGGCATCATCAGAAGCTTTGTCTGCCACGTCACAGACGGGAGACAGAGTTTTACGCGCGGGGCGCAGAGGTTGCGAAGCTACAACCTTGTTGGTCGGAGAAACCAGAGAGTCGGCAGGAATGGTAGGGGATGTCCGGGGCATCCAGACCTTACACAATTTCCTGTTGTCTTAGATAGAGAGAGAGTGAGAACTACCCCCTGCTCGAAGCATATCTTCGTAGGCGAATTGGTCGAACTGGACGACCAAGGTCTTCTTCATTGATTCTACTGATACTGCATCATGTTGAGCAATTACTTTCTTGTCAGATAAGAAAGAGCTCCCCAGCAGAGTCACCATCTTGTGTTTGATAATAAATAAAAGAAATGAAACAAGGTTTATACGAAACCCTCTCTTTGGTTTATAAACAAAAAGTACAATTAATCATATACGAGGATGTCAAGTACAAAATTTAATCTGGGTAAATATTGCTATAGGAGTCTGATCTGCGGTCGATCACTTTGTCCCTTGGACCATACGATGATGAAGAAGTGCTGTAGAAGAAGGAGAAGCTTCAAAGATTGCAAATGAGAGTGGATGCTTGATGCCAAAATCGTCGATCACTACTCTCTGTCTGTGCTCTGGATTCTTCTTTCTCAAACTCAATTTTCGACCTTGTTCTCCCGGAGTTTTTGACCCTGGACCTCTGTCAATAGAGGTCTCTATTTATAGGGTTTTAGTGACAGTAACCGTCCAGTCGGCGTAGAAGCCGGATAGTAGAGAATATGGCACTTTTTACACGGCGGTTATAATAACTGCCACCCACGTATAAATGATCTTTTGAATCTGCGTGTGACGCGTGTCCCGTGAAGAGGTAACGCGTATAACCGCTGCGAGGATGACGGCATGCAAGCCACGTAGGTAACTGCCCCTTGCGTAGAAAAGGTTGGCGTAGAAGCCAATAACTGTCACCATGGCATAGAAGCCAAGTAGTTGTCAAGTTGGCGTAGAAGCCAAGTAGTTATCGAGTTGGCATAGAAGCCAAGTAGGCATAGAAGCCTTATAGGCGTAGAATCCTGATGCTGCATGGATAGGTAGCTAGCGTACAAGATAGCCGATCCTCCTTCCTTGACTGAGGTCTTGAGCGTATTATGGACCAAACAGCCTTATCACGCACCAATGCAAATATAGCCTGAGTTGGCGTATTCCGAGGAGATAGCATACGGAGTACTCCTATCGTTAAAAATAGCCCGGTTGGCGTATTTTAAGGAGATAGCGTACAGCGTGCTCCTATAGCTGAAAATAGCCTGATGGCGTAATATACAGAGGTGATAATGTGGACGTATTAGCCGTAATTATGGCTTATCCAGTCTTTGAAAATAGAACCAAATCTCGTGCATTAAATGCAGAGATCTGCCCCCATCATGCGCATTAACTGCTGAGACGTGCCTCGAGCCCTGTACAAAGAGCAGCTTTTGATGTGGCGGTTCATTTTGTCTTTTGCTGAGCGTAAAAGCTCACATCTGCCTGTGTAAAATTAGGCAGTGTATTCCCTTGAATGCGTAAAAGCAATTTATATCAAGGAAACGTCACTAAACGACGGTCTGGGTCTCTGTGCCGAATCATCATTACAGCCGTCGTCTGGATAGTTGTGCAGTACTCTTTGTCAGGAGTCAGGTTCACTGCATGATCTGACAGGTTCATTCGAGGAATATGAAGAGTTCCCCGTACAACTTCCTACCGCATTAAAAGCGAGTAGGTTTTACGCCGAAGGGGCGATGTAACAACCTTTTTACGCCGAAGCAGTCTGAAAATACTGCATTACGCGGGTTGTTCTGGAGCTATATTTTATGCTGTACTAGCGATGAAGCTCTGCTGTACACCGATGGCTCTGAAGTCATGTCTTACGTCGCACAACACTGAAATACTGCGTATGACTCTGCGGCGTATTTTTTATGCTTCTACAACTGTATACTTGATTTCGACACAGTGGTTTCACGGACTGGTACTATATAGATCCTGTCAGAAGATGTTATCCCCTACCATGTTCAGCGGGTACTCCTTCACATATATTTTATCGTGTGTATCGGATATTAATTTATTATATTTTGTATTCACATATTGCTCGTGTTCAGTGTGCATATATTCGTGTACACACACTGCTCGTGTTCAGTGTGCCCATATTCGTGTTCGTAATATGTCGTGATTGGATCCATTGGTATTAGTTGGGGATGGGGGAGTAGGAGTTGATTATGTGATCTAGCCCTAGTGTATTCGTGTACATGTCGATTATATACCACACTTGTAATCGAGTTACCTTATTGTATTCGTGTTCAACCTAAACCGATCACATAATGAACTTGTATTCCAAGGTACATTGGTTAGATTTCAGTTATTCATTTTTATTACAGATATTTATATTGCTTGTTCTTTATTCCAGTACATTACATGTTCACTCTAGTTTATTTCAAATGTTTAGTTATCTTGTATTCTTTTTTATTATCTATTTTATATGCTCGATTATGTATTTGAAACTGCTTTCAGAGGTATGCACTTTACTTTAATCCTGATTGGATATATTTTTCCAGATGATTGGCTCATAGATCAGTGTCCTACATTCTACGGGCCGCAGAAGGGCATACCATTAGAGGATACTCCTATAGACCAGGAGGACAGTTCCAAAGCCTGAGAAGGTTTAGTTTATTTGGTGGATTTGTAATAGACTGTTATTGAGATTCATGGCATGTATATTATTTCAGACTTGTGGATTGCATCTTGATTCTTTTCTTCGTTATTCTATTCGTACTCTATTTTTCTTAGTTTGCACTATGATTGAGTATAGTTACATTTATGAGATACCATATTGTTTCTCCGTTTGGAGTTAAGATGATTGACATGTACCATATATATATATTGTTGAGATGTTTAGTTAGTTTGAGTTGACCCAGACAATGTTCTACCACCGATGTTGTGGCGTAGGCTGGACGTACCGACGTACTCGTGCCTGAATATCCGGGTGTGGGTTATGACACACATTATGGTTACTTCTCTGACATATAGTTGCACGTCACTCAATACTTGTCCCTAGGAGTGAACTTTGCCCTGTCCCACATGTGGCCTGACCCATGCGGCACTGAGCTCATGCGGCCTGACCTATGCGGCACTGAGTTCATGCGGCCCGACTCATGCGACACTGAGCTCATGTGGCCCGACTCATGCTGTACTGAGCTCATACGGCCAGACCCATGCAGCCCAACTTCCTATGCGTCCCTGATCCTCATGCGGCCTATGTATATATTTTATTGAATTGCTTGGTTTTAATGCTTTATGAATTTTGTGTCTCTACGTGTGATTGCTAATGTATGTGAGCTACGTGACCATGTGTTAGACCTGACTATGTGCTAGAACTCATATAATTTACTAATGATTGGCAACTTGACTCGACTATTGGTATACGTGCTGATACACTTAATACATGCTATGTGTTCCTACTTGCTAAATGTTTATACGTGATTATGATACATATTTTACACCGAGGTGTGCCTACGTGCTAAGCGACATGTGATATAATAATTTCTCCAGCATGGATATGATAGTTGGTTAATAACCAAGCGTGGCTAGGATTTGTTGACTGTTGCATCACGCACGGAGGACGCCATAACACCAGATGCATGGCTCCAAGACATCGAAGTCATTATGGCGGCGACGAAGGTTCCGGCTGATGAACAAGTTGACCAGGTCCGATTGCAGCTTCAGGACATTGCCCGTGATTGGTGGCCGTCAATAGAGGTTAGCTTAAGGTGTCCTATCTCCTGGGACAGTTATATGACTCAATTTTGGGCCAAGTACTTTGGAGTCGTAGCACAGTATGAGCTCCAACAAAGATTTATTGGTCTAAAGCAGGCCGATAGAACAGTAGATGGATATGCAGCCGGGTTTTGCAGGCTGAGTAGATTCGCTCCGACTATGGTGGCTACAGAGTCGGATAGAGCAATGAGGTTCCAATAATAACTTCATCTGGAGATTCTACAACTGGTAGAGGGGCACAACTACCAGCCTTATAAAGAAGTACTAATAGCAGCTCGGAGGCACGAGCTTACCATGTAGAGGTTATCGGCAAGGACAGGGGGCTAGAAGAGGTCTCATGCTCAGAGGAGGAGGAGGTGGAGGAGTACCTCGGACGTCAGCACCATCACCTTGTCACGCCCCTGCATCAAACAGTTAGGTATGCAAGAAGGCTAGCCTAGCATGCGCCCTAACTATATGATGGTCCCCTCAACGGGATTAGCAGTTGGGACATACAAGCCCATCTCACTAATAGACGGGTGTACCCTTTCATAAGTGAGAAGGTTCAAGCCTCAGGGTATCTAGATCTCTCCTAGGCTGAACGATCCTAGTGCCCCAAGAAACGTTCGAGAGATGACCTTGTGCACAAGTTGTCCTGACCAAATGCGAGAATGCAAGCTCCTATCAATACAAGATTATGCATATAATCCAGAACAAGCAAGCAAACACATCTATCAAGTCCAGATAGCCGAAGCTCACTCTCTTAATACACATTGCCTAATAGCCACACCCCCCGTAAGTAAGGTTTTTAAGCCTCAGGGTGGACTATTAGTCTAGATCACAAGTTCACGCCATTCACCAAGTTCCATCTCATAACAAGCAATCAATAAAGCATGTTCAAGCAAAGCTAACTCATTAAACAAGTAACAAGCAAGAACAGTTCTTATAACTCTAGCATGCAAATTCTATCTCTTGTAGGACAAGCATTCAAGTATTCCAGTCTAGCATACGATATCAAGAATAAGTGCAAGCAATCCTTTTTAATCTTATTATTAGCATGGCAAGGTTCTATCTCATTTCAGACAAGCATTTCCAGTTCTCTAGTTAGGCAAGCAGGCAAACAGATTTATTTCAATGACAAACTATGTGAGTTCTCTTGTTAGCATGCTGAGACAGGTTCTATCATTCTTCTCATGAAATAATCTTTTTAGTAACAAGCATTCAAAAACTCAGATTCATTATTAAGGCATACGAGAATCAGAGAATGCAGTTCTGCCCACTCACATTGATTAATCGGTTGGGAACTCTCTGAGAAGACTTCCGTTCGAGCAAGCAAGGCGATATCACTTGTACATAGTGCCTACGCAGAGCGGGGCACTACATACTTACCCACCAACAAAGAGTTTTGTCCTCGAAACTCAAGGAGAAACTCACGAAAACACAGAGCAGCGATAGTCCTCATCCCTCACCTTCCTTAATCAAAACTCAGCAATCCAGAAATCATAAATCATATCTCAAGCAATGAAAACAAATCCAGAAAACTTTTGCGCGCATCTTTGAGAATATCTATAGACTTATTGTATGGAACGTTCATTGCAACACAATCACAACTCAGAGTCGAAGGCAACGGAATGGGCAAAGAATCGAGTCACTTTGATACCACTATGTCACGCCCCTGCATCAAACAGTTAGGTATGCAAGAAGGCTAGCCTAGCATGCGCCCTAACTATATGATGGTCCCATCAACGGGATTAGCAGTTGGGATATACAAGCCCATCTCACTAATAGACGGGTCTATCCTCTCGTAAGTGAGGACGTTCAAGCCTCAGGGTATCTAGATCTCTCCTAGGCCGAACGATCCCAGTGCCCCAGGAAACGTTTGAGAGATGACCTTGTGCACAAGTTGTCATGACCAAATGCGAGAATGCAAGCTCCTATCAATACAAGATTATGCACATAATCCAAAACAAGCAAGCAAACACATCTATCAAGTCCAGATAGCCGAAGCTCACTCTCTTAATACACATTGCCTAATAGCCACACCCCCCCCGTAAGTAAGGTTTTTAAGCCTCAGGGTGGACTATTAGTCTAGATCACAAGTTTACGCCATTCACCAAGTTCCATCTCATGACAAGCAATCAATGAAGCATGTCAAGCAAAGCTAACTCATTAAACAAGTAACAAGCAAGAATAGTTCTTATAACTCTAGCATGCAAATTCTATCTCTTGTAGGACAAGCATTCAAGTATTCCAGTCTAGCATACGATATCAAGAATAAGTGTAAGCAATCCTTTTTACTCTTGTTATTAGCATGGCAAGGTTCTATCTCATTTCAGACAAGCATTTCCAGTTCTCTAGTTAGGCAAGCAGGCAAACAAATTTATTTCAATGACAAGCTATGTGAGTTCTCTTGTTAGCATGCTGAGGCAGGTTCTATCATTCTTCTTATGAAACAATCTTCTTTAGCAACAAGCATTCAAAAACTCAGATTCATTATTAAGGCATGCGAGAATCAGAGAATGCAGTTCTGCCCACTCATATTGATTAATCAGTTGGGAACTCTCTGAGAAGACTTCCGTTCGAGCAAGCAAGGCGATATCACTTGTACATAGTGCCTACGCGGAGTGGGGCACTACACACCTGGCATTCACATCTATGTTTCAACGCCAAGGAGGGTGGCAGTTTCGACGGTGATAGTACCGGCTCGACAGCAACCACGGCAACAACAACAACAACGCCTATGGAGCATCGACATGATGTACTACGGTATGATATATAAGGGGAGTAACATGTGACCACGCTATGTGATTCCAGCTAACCATAGGGTTAACTAAGCAACTAAAATATGTAGAGCATTGGGAGGGACGGAATCCCGAGATCGTGCTAAACTAGCTACCCTCAATCATTATATGGGAAGTGAAGGCTGGCCCCCATGGATATTGTTTAAATCCTCATTAATGGATGGCAATATTTGACTATTATATTATACTATGTATTCTATGCGATCTTAGCAGGGTGGCCTTACGAGGGACCGATGCATACTACTATGCGCTATGCAGCAATTCTTGGTTCGGCTAGCCCCTGCTAGAACATGGTTCGATCTGAGGATTCCTATTATATGCACAATACCTTTGGGATAACCTAGACTCTATCTAGTAAGCCGTACAAGTAATTGGCTGATTATGTAACTGAGCTTGTTTGTTTATTGTATCTGCTGTCAAATAGTCTAGGGACATGGACTACCATGGTGCGATGGTCTAACCCTTGTCCTTGTTTGGTTGTTGTCACGCCCCAGTCCCCAAAATACCGTGGGACCAGACACGTGGCAATGGCCAGCAGCACACACCGATGGACAAACCCAATTTAATGGATCCATCGGGGCATACTTAAGCTGTAGTACAACAATCAGGGTCTATATATACTAATCTCATCCACAGAATGAATATAACAAAATTAGAATCATAAAGCAAGATCTATCTCAATATAATATAAACTCGGGAAATAACCCGATAATGAGTCTGATACATCTGTCGAGATACAGGAATAAAGATAACTACATCAAATACTGAGTATGGAAACAGTATATACTCAGAAGATAACCTCGATGATCGCTCATCTACGGAATCTGGTACTGCTCCAGTAACTGCTCTTGCTCCTGCTAATGCTCCTGTACTGTATAACTCTGGGTGGATCTCGGCTGCTAATCCTGGGGACATAATCCGGATCCAGGTCCTCAGGGGACATAACAAGGTACAGATAAAACAAGCCAAAATAATGCAGTACAGAGAATAAATAAATAAATATAGGCAAAATATGTAACCATCTGTGTAAAATGCAAGAAAGAGCATCACTAGTACTCAGGCTGAAATAACTACAAGCTCTGTGTCGGGGAGCCGGTAGCAGTGATATCATGTGGTTGTCTAGCTCAGCGAGAGACTGAGACACCGGCAGCTGTCTAGCTCAGAGTGAGACTGAGACGCCGTCATAATATATATAATCAACCTGTAGCCTGTGTGTCTCTCCCCACCCAATGTAATCATACGTCTCATGTCCATGTGGCCCCATGTCCATGTTACGCAAGATCATAGCTAAATGCAATAAGTCATAAATATCTATGGATATAGTATCTCTGTCAAGTCCTGTATCCTATACAGAATCACCACGAATATCTCGGGAAGATCCTGTCTCATGAATAGTATCAAGTATCCTGGGTAATGATGTACTTGATAGGACAAGTACGAGAAATAGGGGTATCGGAATCCATGTCTAGATGACAATACCCAACGCCGCGTACGGTGTTGGCACCCGACTATCAATCGAACGCTAAGTAAAGTCACACGGCCCTAGGTTAAGCATGAACCACAATATATATATATAAGCCAAGGAACTAAGCAACAAGACTGCAAGTTTTGGCGAGGTACACTTGCCTGGGGTCCTGGCTCCAACTGTAGCTCTGGTCACAGTGTGATCTGCAGGTACTACTCCGGTTGCTGAAATAAATATCACCATTAGATTCAGAAAATATCAAATAGCTAGAAACGCCTGTCCTTAAGTCCAATTTGGAGACAAGGGCAAAATTGACATTTCTGGGTCAAAGCGGGGTCCACATGTGGGCCCACTTTGCACCGAAAAATGTGTCAGGGTCAAAGGTCTCCAAATTTGCCAAACTTAGTGTCAACAGGTCAGGAACGATGATACGAACCCAACGGAACTTCCAGAATTGGATTCCGATGAGCCGATCACAAAATCGCCCGTCGAGTAGGGCCTATGGGGCCCACGACACGCGATTTTGTCAACGTTCTCAGAATCGAACCAAACTTGGGTCAAAGGACCAGCATATTGCTACGAGTCTGATGGCATAAGTTTTGTCTCGATCCGACGTGTGTACACGAAGTTACAGCGTACTCCAAAACCGATGGATACGAGACGGCGTCCGCGGATACGCGTTGATTCCGGTGTGCACGTACATCCGAATCAGCTTCTACAAAATCCCATGCGTCCGTATCAACGTCGCACACGTTTCGGTAAAGACCGCGTGTGACCAAGTTGTCCCATTTGGCGGGGCGTACCCAGTTCCGGGGTGAATTGGGGCATTGTTTTCCTGTTTTTGGATCGCGGTTCGCGATCGCCACAGGACGCAATGCCCCGAGCGGGTTACACGGGCATCAAGGGGGTCACTCAGTCTATGCGACGCAACTGACGGAACCATAAACGGGTTTACGAGGAGGGAGAAAACAATACCTGAACATGGCTCCGAGAAGACTGAATTTTATGTGTCCGGGTCGTCTCGACACGAGCTGAGCTGTGTCCGCTGTGTCCTGGTGTCCTGGGTCGAGTCTAGGGTTCTGCTATGTTCGTGTCAGCGGGTCGGGGAGCTGCTCGGTGAGGCTCGAGGCGGAGGGACTGTTGCTCAGGCGGCCGGGGGAGGAGGAGTTGAGGGGGAAGTCGGGTACGACGGCGTTAGGGTACGACGGAGATGAGGGAAGGAGGGGGCTGCGGCCTGGATGTCGAGGCGAAGGCTGAAGGAGGATGAGGGAAGAGGGAAGCGGCGTCGACGGAGGGGGATTCGACGTCGAGGTGGGAGGAGCACGGCGGGTCGCTGTCGGTGGCGATCTGGACGGGGGAGGAAGAGTCTGGTCGGGGGAGATGGTGGTGCTGGGCTAGGACTAGGGCCACGGGGAGGAGGAGTTGGTCGTGGGGCGTCGCTCGGCGGCTAGGGCGGAGGGTCGGCGGACAGAAGGCGGGCGGCGGCTTAGGGTTAGGTTAGGATTTTGGGAAATTTAGGATTTTCTTTTTAGTAATTATTTTCTTATCTTTTTATTTTTGTTTTGTGGAGAAAAACTAGAAAATTATGTATTTATACATACATAAATTGGGCTAGGGTTTCACCTAGGATTTGGGCTGGGTTAATGCTCCTTGGGCTTGGCTTCGGCTCTCATGGGGATGTTGGGCGTTGGCACGGGTTTAATTCAGTTTTACTTCTACATCGGTTTCTAGGGCTTTAAACGGGTTTTCGGAGTCCAATAAATCCGCAGAAAATTACCCCATGTCCGATTTTCCCTTTTACACCATAAAATATTATTCCCATAATATTTTAATATTAATTAACCGCAATTAAAAAATCATTAAATTGCCAAAGGCCTAGGTTTTAATTACAGAGAATCCCGAAAAATTACAGAAAAACCCAAATTAAAAATTCTGAAAATCAGGGGGCTTACAATCTACCCAACTTATAAAAATTTCGTCATCGAAATTAAAATATGGTAGGGTTCTCTCTATCCGATTTTACAGTCTAAAGGATTCCTCTCAAGTGCACATTGCGGTCTCTACCCAACTTAGAATTTACCCATCTATCATCTAAGGCTATACATCCAATAAAGCTATGCCCTAACTTATTTAATCATGTTTATTGAATCCTCAAGTCTTTAACACCAAACATATCACCTATGATATTCCCTTAATCATATATATAAAGGGTCATCAACAATGCGACCGGCCTATGGGGTATATCTAGTACTGTCTATATAGCAAACTTATACCAAGCACGAGGTTTCGTCTTTCCGAAACAAGAAAAGACGGAGATCAATAATAAAGAGTTCAAGTGTGAGGTAATATAATAGAAGTATCGGGGTCAAGGTGTTTAACGAATTCAAATGGAATTTATCAAGACAATTGTGGATTGAAATCCTGTTCTGGTAATCCTTTGTTCGCATGCTCGTATTGGTACAGTTATGTAACTGATACGATATGCGCAGACATATCTAGAGGGCAAGTATACTAGTCAACTATATATGTCAATCCACGTAAAGTAGTCGTGCGAAGAGCGAACCAAAATGCACTAAGGTTGATCAGACCGTAATACATTGATTCTGAATAGACAATTGTATTAGTGTACATGTCCACTAATACATATGTCATGAACAAGCTTGATAAAAATGAGCTTACAAAACTAGGCTGTAACAGCAGCATAAGTCAAGGTAGTATATGAAATATAAGTACGCTAGATGATGATGAAAGGAGGTACAAACAAACAACACAAAATAAGCACAATAACAAAAGACTCTAAAATCTCTACAGTTATCAATTATAAGCAAGTTCCAAAATTACATAGGTTAAGGCTGAGGTCACGAACCAATAGGCACGAGATAAAACAAATCTACAAACAGGTAACTACGAAAATTTTTGCGCATTAGCTACTCCATGGGTCTGTGCGTCTTCCAAAGTCGTCGCTGGAGCTTGTTCACGTTCTTGTAGTTGATTCCTCTGCTGCTGCTGAGCCTGTTGGAAGAGTGCTGCTTGTGGTATCAAAGGTGGCCTCGGCTGATACCCTCCTGGTGCTGATGGTAGGACTTCTTCAACTCCCGTTTGCGGTGCTCCCAATGCTGGATAGGTTGGCCTCGGTACTGGTAACGCTTGTTGTGTAACCATTGGTGCTCTTTCTCGACGCTCAGGGCATTCCCTTAATGAATGGTGACTGGATCCGCAAGCTAAACATACTTTCCTTTTTCGTCTACACTCGTCCTCAATATGGCCTCGCTTGCGACAATATTGACAGATAGGTAGTGCCTGTGGAGATGTTTCTGATGGCTGGTGCATGTGAGGTCTCTTTGTAGCTTCTTCCTGGGGGGATCCGGCGGGTGCTGAGGTGGATGATCGCTTCAGACTGGTCTCTCTCCTGATGACGCGCTCCATTCGTCGGGCTGCAGCAAGGACGTCCGGGTAAGATGTAGGTGCAACGGATCCAATTAGTTTTTGTAGCTCAATGTTTAATCCGTCGAAGAACTTCTCTGCCTTCTCTTCTTCTGTCGAAATCAAGGTTGGGGCAAAGCGACTCAAACGAATAAATTCTGCGTTGTACTCTTCTACTGTCATACTGTCTTGAGTGAGGCGATTAAACTTATCGCGAAGTTCTGATCGAGCGATAGCTGGTACGTACATCTCCTGAAAGAGTCTGGAGAACTCTTCCCAAGTGACTTGGTCTGGTCCGAGCCGTGTCTCCTCAGATAGCCACCAGTGATGTGCATTATCCGTTAACTGCATTCTGACGGCAGTCATCCAACGTTCTCTTGGAAGCTCGGCTGCTTCTAATTGATGTTGTGTGTTGGTGAGCCACTAATGAACTTCCGTGGGCTCCTCTTTGCCTGAGAAGGTACGGGACTTCAGCTGGCAAAAATCAGAAATAGAGCCCGTCGTTGGCCGTCGTGCTGGCAGATTCGCCTGCTCTAATGCGATTGCTAGGCTGTGACTCAAAATCTCTTGTTGAGCTTGCATTATTGCATAAATCATTTGAAATATCTGTTGTCCGTCCATGGCCTGCCCTTGTGGAAATACAAGCATTTGTGGAGTAAATTGTGTCGATGGTGGAATGTCATCTTGCTGGATTCCAGAGGCTTGCTGATTCACTTGACTACGTTGTTGAGCTGATTGATCTTCTTCTACTGGTGTTACTTCCTCTTCGTTATTTACCACAGCATCTCGTGGTGATCTTGCAGGAGTCTCGTCGTTTGCTGGTGGTTACATAACTCTGCATCCAAAATAAACAATAAGAGGCGCTCAGGAATCAAGGCAGGATACAAGTCAAGAATTTAATTCGAATCCGATATAGATATCAAAAATGTTTCAAGCAAGTGGATGAGATCCTAAAAACTTATCCTATTCTTATTGCAGGCTTGCTCGGTCCCTAAGTTGAAACCGAACAATTTAGTCGTTGACCTGCATGGGCCACCACAAAAACCATGTCACGTCCCAGTCCCCAAAATACCGTGGGACCAGACACGTGGCAATGGCCAGCAGCACACACCGATGGACAAATTCAATTTAATGGATCCATCGGGGCATACTTAAGCTGTAGTACAACAATCAGGGTCTATATATACTAATCTCATCCACAGAATGAATATAACAAAATCAGAATCATAAAGCAAGATCTATCTCAATATAATATAAACTCGGGAAATAACCCGATAATGAGTCTGATACATCTGTCGAGATACAGGAATAAAGATAACTACATCAAATACTGAGTATGGAAACAGTATATACTCAGAAGATAACCTCGGTGATCGCTCATCTATGGAATCTGGTACTGCTCCAGTAACTGTTCCTGCTCCTGCTAATGCTCCTGTACTGTATAACTCTGGGTGGATCTCGGCTGCTAATCCTGGGGACATAATTCGGATCCAGGTCCTCAGGGGACATAACAAGATACAGATAAAACAAGCCAAAATAATGCAGTGCAGAGAATAAATGAATAAATATAGGCAAAATATGTAACCATCTGTGTGAAATACAAGAAAGAGCATCACTAGTACTCAGGCTGAAACAACTACAAGCTCTGTGTCGGGGAGCCGGTAGCAGTGATATCATGTGGTTGTCTAGCTCAGCGAGAGACTGAGACACCGGCAGCTGTCTAGCTCAGAGTGAGACTGAGACACCGTCATAATATATATAATCAACATGTAGCCTGTGTGTCTCTCCCCACCCAATGTAATCATACGTCTCATATCCATGTGGCCCCATGTTCATGTTACGCAAGATCATAGCTAAATGCAACAAGTCATAAATATCTATGGATATAGTATCTCTGTCAAGTCCTGTATCCTATACAGAATCACCACGAATATCTCGGGAAGATCCTGTCTCATGAATAGTGTCAAGTGTCCTGGGTCATGATGTACTTGATAGGACAAGTACGAGAAATAGGGGTATCGGTATCCATGTCTAGATGACAATACCCAACGCCGCGTACGGTGTTGGCACCCGACTATCAATCGGACGCTAAGTAAAGTCACACGGCCCTAGGTCAAGCATGAACCACAATATATATATATATATATATATATATATATATATATATATATATATATATATATATATATATATATATATATATATATATATATAAGCCAAGGAACTAAGCAACAAGACTGCAAGTTTTGGCGAGGTACACTTGCCTGGGGTCCTGGCTCCAACTGTAGCTCTGGTCACAGTGTGATCTGCAGGTACTACTACGGTTGCTGAAATAAATATCATCATTAGATTCAGAAAATATCAAATAGCTAGAAACACCTGTCCTTAAGTCCAATTTGGAGACAAGGGCAAAATTGACATTTCTGGGTCAAAGCGGGGTCCACATGTGGCCCACTTTGCACCGAAAAACGTGTCAGGGTCAAAGGTCTCCAAATTCGCCAAACTTAGTGTCAACAGGTCAGGAACGATGATACAAACCCAACGGAACTTTCAGAATTGGATTCCGATGAGCCGATCACAAAATCGTCCGTCGAGTGGGGCCTGTGGGGCCCACGACACGCGATTTTGTCAACGTTCTCAGAATCGAACCAAACTTGGGTCAAAGGACCAGCGTATTGCTATGAGTCCGATGGCGTAAGTTTCGTCTCGATCCGACGTGTGTACATGAAGTTACAGCGTGCTCCAGAACCGACGGATACGGGACGGTGTCCGCGGATACGCGTTGATTCCGGTGTGCACGCACATCCGAATCAGCTTCTACGAAATCCCACACGTCCGTATCAACGTCGCGCACGTTTCGGTAAAGATCGCGTGCGACCAAGTCGTCCCGTTTGGCGGGGCGTACCTAGTTTCGGGGTGAATCGGGGCGTTGTTTTTCCTGTTTTTGGATCGCGGTTCGCGATCGCCATAGGACGCGATGCCCCGAGTGGGTTGCATGGGCATCGAGGGGGTCACTCAGTCTACGCGACGCAACTGACGGAACCGTAAACGGGTTTACAAGGAGGGAAAAACAATACCTGAACAGGGCTCCGAGAAGACTGAATTTCATGTGTCCGGGTCGTCTCGACACGAGCTGAGTTGTGTCCGCTGTGTCCGCTGTGTCCTGGTGTCCTGGGTCGAGTCTAGGGTTCTGCTGTGTTCATGTCAGCAGGTCGGGGAGTTGCTCTGTGAGGCTCGAGGCGGAGGGACTGTTGCTCAGGCGGCCGGGGGAGGAGGAGTTGAGGGGGAAGTCGGGTACGGCGGCGTTAGGGCACGACGGAGATGAGGGAAGGAGGGGGCTGCGGCCTGGATGTCGAGGCAGAGGCTGAAGGAGGATGAGGGAAGAGGGAAGCGGCGTCGACAGAGGGGGATTCGACGTCGAGGTGGGAGGAGCACGGCGGGTCGCTGTCGGTGGCAATCTGGACGGGGGAGGAAGAGTCTGGTCGGGGGAGATGGTGGTGCTGGGCTAGGACTAGGGCCACGGGGAGGAGGAGTTGGTCGTGGGGCGTCGCTCGGCGGCTAGGGCGGAGGGTCGGCGGACAGAGGGCGGCCGGCGGCTTAGGGTTAGGGTTAGGTTAGGATTTTGGGAAATTTAGGATTTTCTTTTTAGTAATTATTTTCTTTTATTTTTATTTTTGTTTTGTGGAGAAAAACTAAAAAATTATGTATTTATACATACATAAATTGGGCTAGGGTTTCACCTAGGATTTGGGCTGGGTCAACGCTCTTTGGGCTTGGCTTCGGCTCTCATGGGGATGTTGGGCGTTGGCACGGGTTTAATTCAGTTTTACTTCTACATCGGTTTCTTGGGCTTTAAACGGGTTTTCGTAGTCCAATAAATCCGCAGAAAATTATCCCATGTCCGGTTTTCCCTTTTATACCATAAAATAGTATTCCTATAATATTTTAATATTAATTAACCGTAATTAAAAAATCATTAAATTGCCAAAGGCCTAGGTTTTAATTACAGAGAATCCCGAAAAATTGCAGAAAAACCCAAATTAAAAATTCTGAAAATCAGGGGGCTTACAGTTGTAGGGTTAGATTATTGTGTCACAATAGGCTATGAACCAAAACTACGAGATAGAACTATATATATATATATATATATATATATATATATATATATATATATATATATATATATATATATATATATATATATATATATATATATATATATATATACGTCATGCCGCTAGACAACCATGGCTGACCAAGGTAACATTTGCTTAGTAAATGGAATGATAGTTAATAAATGCTCAGTAAATTTAAATAATTGAAATTAAACAGGAATACATATATAAATACATATATATAATATAAATAATAGTTATATTTGCCCGAATTAAATAATATAGTAATAAAAGTTTGAAAAGTGATCAAGAATAGGAATCCACTAACCTGAATATAGAGCCGTAAACTGTCATAGGGTAGTATTTGTCCCCTACATCAAACAAGAACAAGGAAACATAAACTATCCCTAAGACAACACTATGTCTCTATACTTGTTACACCATATGTATATCCATGTATACCGTCTCTATACAGCAAAAGATATCATCTCTAGCACTAAATACATAATATATTTGCTCTCAACATGTCTCAATATACCAATATGCAGTGACCAGTAATCAATCAACATGATAATACGATCTTGGTCCACATGCCATGGAGGTTGTCTTCGTGGGTTTTCTTTTGCAAGGAAAGAAAGAATACTAGAGTTTTACTTTAAAAGAAATGGGTTCTCAAATCATATTACAATTACCTAGTATGTAAATACAAATCGATAAAATCATATTTACATTTTTTTAGTTATAGATTTTGTGACGGTGGAGGTCCTACAGATAGTTTCATGACCCCTTCTCTCCATTGAAGTTCCGAAACTGACTATAATATCTTGCTCCGTGCAGTGCATTGTGCTGGCTTGTTTGCTCGAAGGGCCTATTGAACTTGGATTCGTAAATATAAATTATGTTAAGATATTTGTGTTCGAGACAAAGACAATTCGTCAAATGGTGGATGATTTTGATCATTCTCTTCTTTACTTTTACACTTAATAATGCTATTATACTTTGTTTCTTTGTGCCATGAGATTGTTAATGCTAAGTAAGAAAACCAAGATAAAAGAGAGTAATATCATTAACTTGCTATATAGAAACATGGAATATCGAATTATTATTATTTTATTAAACAAAAGAAATACTATTTCTTTTTAGACAAAAACTTGTTAGCTTTCTAATTACAAAAATGCTTTCTTGTGAAGCTTACAATACAAATTTCTAAGTACAAGAGCAAAGAAAAAGATATGGGAAGAGTAATAATAGAGATCGAATCAGCATGTGACTCATTTACTCCTTTGACTACTGGATGTGAAGATGGAAAAAACTTCCTAACTTTGACTCACAACACTATGGAGAATGAAAGAACGGCAGCAAGCAGGCTCTGGCATGAGAATTAAAGCTTTCGATGTCGCTTGGCAGCTCATATCCCGAGGAATTTATGGCCATTTTTACTGTAACGGCTAACTTTTGGGATTATGTACAAGAAACAAGCAAAATGCACTATTTTGCTTTTTGTGCACGAACAGGGACGGTCATATTTACTATGCATAGGAATCAGATATGAATGTCTACGCAAAACAAGGCCTGCATGAGAAGTTACAACAATTACGAGGAATATATTAATTCTCTTTAAATATGATATATGTCATTTTGGAATCTGAGACACATACCATGATCTGCGTATTAAATGCGCTAGATTTCCTCATAATTCAATATGCATCTTGACAGCTGTGCATTAATGAGGAGTGAGAAATCTATGGTGCATGCATATGGATTCATTTTTTTACAAAGGATTTATATATTATCATGTGTAGAGATAACTTCTAATAACCAACTCAGACTAACACGTGCCATCATCCTGCAAAAAAGCAATGAAGCACCATCATTACGCTAACATAATCACCTTCAACGCCTCGTTCTCTGTCACATTCGTACGTTTTGTGGCACGAGTAACGTCATAAATATTTTATATGACATTCTTCAATTCCCTTTGGCATTAATGAAGTAATTCTAATACTTTTATCTTTTTCCTCCCTACGCATGCTGTCACGCCCCAGTCCCAAAATACATGGGACCAGGCCACGTGGCAATGGCCAACTAATACGACTCCGAGGGATTACCCAATTTAATGGATCCAACGAAGCGTACTACGCTGTCCTAAAATACTAACAAGTCTAATATGCTAACATACAACAGATAAATGTCTAATCTCATCCACATAATACAATATAATAAATGACTTAAACAAGTGCTGGTAAATGAAATACAAGAGTTTGAATATCCATAATACATCTAAAAAGTCTGATGGGGACAAACCCACTGAAATACAACAATGAGATAACAGTACGGAAAGAAGTAAGATAACTAGACTAGGGTATCAACTAGCTAGATAAGAATGCTCTAGTCCGAAACAGCTGCGTACCCAAATCACGGGAACTCCTCTGGAAATGCCTCGAAGTCCTCAGTCACGAATCCCGTCTCTACTCCTGCTCCGTAGATGGTCGGGTACAAGTGCTCGTCCGGATCTGGAAGGGAACCAGGTCCTCAGAGGGACGTAACAAGATACAAAAATGCATGCCATAAAGTAAATACTGTGTAAACTTGAGGGTGATCTAACCAGCTAAGTGAAATTTATTTGAAGATAACCTTGGTACGTATGGGTAGGTAAAAGGTATAAAGCGTAGCGTTGAGCCAGAGGCTAGGTACCTAGCATTAGCTGTAAACTGGATGCCAGGAGTATATGTTGACAATATCACCGATCATAATAGTGTGCAGCTAGTAACCTCTGTCGGATGTATCGACAAGCATATAAGCCCATAACCGGGTAACCTGAGCCCATAACCGGGTAACACATGGCCCATAACCGGATAATACAGAGGCTCACGGCCCCGTAGTTTACTCTGAAACTACGGCAGCCAAATGTCTATCCCATACGCCTACTAATTGTCTTCTCCGCCCAATGCCAATGTACAAGTCGCGAACACGACATGGATATCTCGTACTATAATGCAAGTCGCTAAAGAAATATACAACTAAGCTAAATACCATCACAAGTGCTGCTCATACTGATGGTCTATCAGTCATGAAGCATGCGTCCCTACATGAACTCACTCTGTGACGTATAATGATACGTGTCAAGGTCTGGGGAGTCATACTGATAAGTCCACAACTTTAGGTGAGTCCACTAGACACTAGGTCAGACACAAGTCCTAACATCAACGCCTTCGTTGACTGCACCCGAGTCTTTCTCGGACGCGCATAGTAATATTAAAACAATAAAACATGCAATAAATAATATTTAAATTTAAACAATACAACAAGGCAAGGTATACTTGCCTGGAACTCTGGTATGCATAAGCAATAATCCAGAACCAACAGCCAAGGTAGTATCGTCTTGGATGACTATGAATAAATAACGTTAAATATTAATCACTATATTACACTATGCTAATCACGTACACAAGTATGACCTACGCAATGTCATGAGTTACGCAGATACCAAACCAAATAAACATTTTAATTAAATACGTTGGCTAAGGTTGACTAGTCAAGGGTCAAGGGGGTTAGGGGTACACTTAGTCTACTATTTCACAGCATTTTACAAGTCATTCTATGGTATAAATTCTCACATGTTACAATCACGGTCACAGCTCGGATTCGTGTAAGTGCTAAGTCGCACCTCTAACACATGGGTACCAGGTATCCTAATTATTTCTAGGATACATCTGATGTGGGTAGTCATCTAGGTCTCCATGCACGGGTATGTCATGACTCAGATACTGTGCACAGAAAAATAATTATTACCAAAATATGCTAAAATAACATATAACAGTTCACACAAAATACCAGTCCTAACTGACAGGATAATGTGCACAAGTCTGTGTCTAAACACCTAGGTCAACATAAGTGTTCCTTATTAAAAATAGTCATAATTATTATGAGGTAATTACCAACATTAATATTTATATAAAATATGTACACTTACACAAACACAAGGGTCTACATACATTACGTGTCCATACATTAATACATTATAAAACTAATTATGTAATATACTAAATTATAAGTCTTAGCTAGCATATTATCAATACACGTGCACGAGGCCAGTTGTCTAAACTCTAGGTCAATCAGTATTCACATTAATTAATTAATCATAATTACTATGAGGTAAACTCTAATTGCTGTCCTACACATGTACAGCTAACACAATGAGGTATTCAATAATACTAATATTATTCTAACAATTAAACACACACACAATTCAAACACATTGACGTAATCGTACACGACGTAGAGAGGGAAGTACGTATACCTATCTGATTCGTGTCCGGGGGGTGTGTCCGTGGCTCGCTGCTCGAGAATGGCCGGACTCCGACGTGTACAGCAACCACGGTGGCTACAGTAGCCACAGGGTGGTGTGGGTCACAACAACAAGTAACGGCAGCAGCTCCGGCAGCAGCTGCAGTGGTAACAGCGGTGGCAGGGGGTCGTGGTGGTGGTTACTGGTGGTAGGGGGCGGCCAGGGTTGCTGGCTAAGTC
Organism: Iris macrosiphon; assembly: GCA_036927795.1. Classification (NCBI taxonomy): domain Eukaryota; kingdom Viridiplantae; phylum Streptophyta; class Magnoliopsida; order Asparagales; family Iridaceae; genus Iris; species Iris macrosiphon. Next base: position 346,911 of record JAYESA010000145.1, read on the forward strand.
AGTGGTGTATTTGATAATAAACGAAAGAAATGAAACTAGGTTTATACAAAACCCTTCCTTTGGTTTACAAACAAGAAGTACAATTAATCCTATACGAGGATGTTAAGTACAAAATTTAATCTTGATAAATATTGCTATAGGAGTCTGATCTGCGGTTGATCACTTTGTCCCTTGGACCACACGATGATGAAGAAGTGTTGTAGAAGAAAGAATAGCTTCAAAGATTGTAAGAGGGAGTGGATGCTTGATGCCAAAATCGTCGATCACTACTCTCTGTCTGTACTCTCCTCTCTTCGATTTTATGACTTCTCTCCTCAATTCTTCGACCTTGGACCTCCGTGGACGGAGGTCTCTATTCATAGGTTATAGGGTTTAGTGACAGTAACCGTCCAGTCGACGTAGAAGCCGGACAGTGGAGAGTGTGGTACTTTTTACGCGGCGATTATAATAACTGCCACCCACGTATAAATGATCTTCTGAATCTGCGTGTGACGTGTGTCCCATTATGAGGTGACGCATATAACTACTGCAAAGATCACGGCATGCAAGCCACGTAGGTAACTGCCCCTCGCGTAAAAAAGGTTGGCGTAGAAGCCAATAACTGTCACCATGGCGTAGAAGCAAAATAGTTGTCAAAGTGGCGTAGAAACCAGGTAGGCGTAGAAGCCTGATGCTGCATGGATAGGTAGCTAGTGTAAAAGATAGCTGATTCTCTTTCCTTGACTGAGGTCTTGAGCGTATTCTGGGCCAAATAGCCTTATCACGCACCAATACAAATATAGCCTGAGTTGGCATATTCCGAGGAGATAGCATACGGCGTACTCCTATAGTTGAAAATAGCCAGGTCGACGTATTTCAAGGAGATAGCATACAGCGTGCTCCTATAGCTAAAAATAGCCTGATGGCGTAATATATAGAGGTGATGATGTGGACGTATTAGTCATAATTATGGCTCACCCAGTCTTTGAAAGTAGAACCAAATCTCGTACATTAAATGCAGAGATGTGCCTCGAGCTCTGTACGAAGAGCAGCTTTTGACGTGGCGGTTTGTTTCGTCTTCTGCTGAGCGTAAAAGCTCACATCTGCCTGAATAAAACTAGGTAGCGTATTTCCTTGAATACGTAAAAGCAATTTGTATCAAGGAAATGTCACTAAACGACGGTCTGGGTCTCTGTGCTGAACCATCATTACAGCCGTCGTCTGGATATTTATGCAGTACTCTTTGTCAGCAGTCAGGTTCACTGCATGATCTGACAGATTCATTCGAGGAATATGAAGAGTTCCCCGTACAACTTCCCGCTGCATTAAAAGCGAGCAGGTTTTACGCCAAAGTGGCGATGTAACAACCTTTTTAAGCTGAAACAGTCTGGAAATCTGTATTACGCGGGTTGTTCTGGAGCTATATTTTATGCTGTACTAGCGATGAAGCTCTGCGTACGCCGATGGCTCTGAAGTCATGTTTTACGCCATACAGCACTGAAACCTTGTTTCAACCGGGTTTTATGCATACTGCGTATAATTCTGCAGCATATTTTTCATGCTTCTATAAGACCTCCTTCAAAGTTTTCAAATTCCTCATAATTTAAAATACTTTGAATGAAACATGAAACGGTCAAGTCTGACTCGTTCCTCGAAGCTTATTTTTTGGCAGATTTTTGGGAGTTTGTTGGGATTCGGTGTGTTCTCTTTTGCCTATATAAAGGCTATTGAGTTAACCTGTTCTTCCTACATTTCCTTCACCACACAGAGATGGTTGCCGAGGTTTGTCTTGCTGACTTGAGGAAGAAGAAGATCATGTTCTTCCAGCATGTAAGGAGCCAAAAAAGAAGGCGTCTTCGAGCAAATATCCTCTGCAACGATGGATCATGGAAGGATATCATAGCTTCATTTGCTCGGGATGATCCGCAATTTCATATGGTGATTCGTCCAGGAGAGAGGAAGGGTTACATTCGACCACACAGCTTGCAAACTGTATTTTCTCCTATCCAGTATTGAGTTGGGTCAGAATCCCAACTCAATCTATCAAGGCGTATGGAGGATGGGCTCTTGAATAATTTATACAGGCCCAGTTATGTATCCTCCCGCCATTAATCATTTTCTTGTTAATCGGCCGCGAAAATTGACTAACTGCTGAAGAAGACGGAAAATATCTCCACCAATACGAGAACCTGACAGAACAGACTCTTGGTGTGATCCTAAGTGAAAATGAGAAACCCTTGGTAGAATAAGGATTTTTATCATATGTAATCATGAAGATGAAAAACCCTTTGTAGATTGGATTTGCATCATATGTAATCATGATTAATAAAATTGTCTTCTTTTATGCATCTGATAATTTGCCATATTTTGCTGTGATGAAGTCTGAATATGTGCAGCTTTGACACGTCTGAATAACTTTATGCCGACTCTGATAAAAAGAGTATCTGGTCTCGTCTCATCTTTTACGCGTAACTGAAGACGCGTAGAAAGCTGCTTAGCATTTAAGTCGAATATCCGAACTGTCATACTGTTTTGAACGATGAATTGCGTAGAATTCTGAACTGTCACTTCTCTGATAAGAAGAATTCTTGTTCAGACCATCATCTTCAAGAATAATTTCCCAAAAATCCCTTGAAGTAGGGCGAGAAATGGCTGTCAAAACTGACCATGCTTGAACTGTAGAGCAAAGATTCTGACTGGATTTTGGATAAATTTCTAATCGACCCAAGAAGAAGAGTCATTTTCAGTGCTGAACTATGTATGTATTGGGTACTTGGGATGTTTTGAGGCCAAGAAGGAGCATCTTCTGCGTGAACCCTTGTAATTGGCCGTCTTGAGAATTGTTCAGATATACGCATACTCTGGCCTGCGTATATTAAGATATGCGGAAAGTCATAGATCCGTAGTATAGATGAGCATAAAATCATAGGTTTGTAGCCTCTCGAACGTAAAAGCTGCTGAGCATAAGAGCATCGGGCATAAAATCGTAGATTTATAGCTTCTGAAAAAAAAACTTCCGAGTGTAAAGTCGTAGATTTGTCGCCTCTGAGCGTAAAAAGCTCCTGAGAGTGAAATTATAGATTTGTAACCTCTGAGCGTGAAGTCGTAGGTTTGTAGCCTCTCGAGCGTAAAAGCTACCGAGCGTAAAAACATCCGGGCGTAAAACCGTAGACTTATAGCCTCTGAGTGTAAAATCGTAGATTTGTAGCCTCTTGAGTGAAAAAGCTCCTGAGCGTAAAATCACGAATCTGCTCTGCACGAAAAACTTTTTGAATTCGCTGATTGTCCGTCTCTCCTAAATGATAGGCTGACGTGGTCCCCAATCATAACTAAATATTAAATATCAGATTTGGTTAGGGATTCGAAGAGTTTATCTGAACTCTATAAATACCCCAAGGCCTTCAGAGAAGAAACCCTTCATCTGTCTTTTGTAAAAAAACTTCGTCTCTTTGAGAGCTCTTCTTCGTCTCTTCTTTTGAGAACTCTGAGTTTTAGCAATGGCACCGAAACAACCTTCTACCACTAAGAGAAAGAAAGCTGCCTCCTCTTCTCGCTCCTCTGCTCAAGCACGAGTGACTCCCATTGGGCTGAATAAACCTCGCTCTGAACGAAGTGTCCCACCATCAAGCTGTGCACCAGGCGTCATAGTTAAAAGCTTTTGGGACGACAACAATGAAGAAAACCCTTCGCACACGTTATACGTGAACGTGCTAGGTCATCTTCTGTGCTGAGAGCCTCTTCGAGGAAGATGATGCACAGAGATGTTTTATTGTTTACGCCCACATTCCTAATGTGTCAGCGTAAAAACTCTACATTTTTGCAGTCTGGCGTAAAATCTTTGACTGTCAAAATTTGGCGTATACTACAAACTTTAAATGTTACGTTCTGGATGAAAATTCCGACGTAACAACTCAAATTCTGGCAGTCTGGCGTAAAACACAGACTGTCAGATTTTTGTGTATACTGCCAATCTTGAATTTTACGCCTAGGAAATAGGTTCCAGCGTAAAAACTCAAGTTTTTACAGTCTTGGCGTAAAAGAACAGACTATTGATCTTTGGCATAAGCTGCAAGACTATAATGTCTAGTATAGAAACTGACTTGTTCTTCTTGTACTTTTGTATTTAACTTGCAGATACCTCCGTTGACTGAGGTGATGGGTTATGCTGCTGGAATGCTGAACTCCAATTACCTGGAGGATTTGTCCCATGTGACAGTCCCTATTTCTGGCACCCAGTATCCTGAAGGAAGGAGAATTCTGATATCATCTCAAGGAGAATGAATGTTGTTGAGCATGATCAACGGAGAGCCCCTGACGTATATAAATGGGGCCAAATATATAAAACCAGCTTTCCTTTTCGGGGATATGATTGATAAACAATCCCAGACGAAGCCCAAGAAGGAAAATTAGGTTTTTACTGTTGGGGGGCATGGTCATGTACCTTCCCAGGATGTCGAGAGATTACCCTATCTCGACATTCTTCCATGCCATGCATCCTAGGAGGATGTCGTGGACCCTGGCCCCTAATCTTCACGGCCAGCCGGGGAAGATATTTTATTAGAAAGGATCAGACCAAGGATTATTTGTGAGCCGCCCTTCAGGCCCTGTAATGCCTTTCAGGGGATTATTTTCGGGCATTGTCCCGAGTGAAGACACTTTACTGCTCCAACCAGTCCAATTATCGACTTTTTGCAATGACTTCATGGGGCATGGAGGAGTATACCCCAAGTTTAATCCTCGGACCAATGGGTGGCTTACCCCTTCAAATCTTCGATGGGCTCGTTTAGCTGCCTGGGCCCTGAAGCATTTTCAGACGGAGCTGGAGAGCATTGGTCTGTTCGCGGCTGTGAGTGCTACTGCCTCCCAACCCTAACCTATTTTTGGCTTTGATGGAGCAGTATATCTCGCTCACTAGGACTTTCGCCACTCCACTAGGGGAGTTAGGATTGGCCCTTCACGAGATGGCAGAGATTTTAAGACTGCCGATGGAGGATACTCCTTATGAAGAGTATGTTCCCACAAACAGGGAGTTGGGGGATACAAACCCTCGGGTAGTGGCAGTGTACCAGGAGCTAATGAGCCATTATCTAGCGTGCACCACCTTCTACAATGAGCCCTCTGATTTGGCTCATACCAACAAATGGGCGTCCTATCTCTTCTTTCATCATGCTAGAGATGCTAAGCCAGACAAAGTTGTGGATAGCAGGGATAAGCCTTTGAACTTTCTGAGCGTGCTTAATGCTCAAATAGTCGATGATCTTATTAAAGACGCCGGGGTTTCAGATCAAGTTCTCGATGAGGGGATAGGGAATTATCCTGCAGGCACTAAAGCCTACAGTTATATGAGGCATTGCCAGGCCTCTGTCAAGGGAAGCTCAACTGGCTGGCTTTCTCTCTGTATGGCTACGCCGTTGGTAGTACCTGGCATTGCATCTTCGGATCGTATTCACCGTAACACCTTATGGCCTACAGTGCATTTGGTGTTTGGGGCAAGACTGGGCCTGCTCCCTGCCATGGTATGCCGGATACAAGCTGGCCTGAGGGCCATTACTGATAGGCTGCTTGCCGACGAAACACGGCATGACAGCTTTCCTAGGGTAGAATTATCGTTCCTATATCTGATGGGATGGTTAATTCTTCATAACCCCAGAGTGATGTCTCCCGGCTCTGCCAGTAGTTCGGAGAATAATTTCTTGTTGAATTACAAGAATTCCACTTGAACGTGACCACCGTCGTAGACTATCGGCGGGCATTAAATTTTGCTCATAGCTGGAAGCTCTTCTGTATCGTTCCCACTGTACATATTAATCAACAGGGGACGAGACTTCAGGATTCAGGTGAAGGGAAGACCGTTCTTTCTCCTGAAGCTTTTTATTGGTTGGTCTGCATTAGACCTTCTCATTTGTTGTACAGAAGTGAAGACCATTACTTCTTGGAGCCCTACCTGCCTAGTCGGTTCGCCAGGCAGTTTGGGTATGACTAATTGCACGTGGGAAATGCCATCACCAGCTTTAAGTCCAGAGGTGGACTTATTGATGGAGCGAGAGGATGGCGGTACTTTATAATGGGTTGTACTGGAGCAACCTTTACTGTGCCCGCGACTTCTCTTTTCATGGAGTTGCACATCCTCCATTCGTACGTCCAGTTTTATGTGGCCATCAATACCTTCCATCGCAATTTTGATATGCATGAAAGTTTTAGGATGCTACCTCATAAGTCCGCTGGAAGAGAGGAAGTCCCATCGGTTTCCTCTGACGAGGGTGAAGACTCTGTCGATCTAGATGAGTTTTTGCTGACAGTACCGAGAGGCGTAATACCTCCGCCTGCAGAGCCTCTGGTTATACCTAGTAAGCGAAGGGCTCCTATTTCGAAGGAGACTTTCCCTTGCAAGAAAAAGAAGACTGTTAGTGGTCCTGTCGGAACTTCCAGCCATGAGGTTCCTAGGAGTGAACCTGTTGTTTCCCCTGTTGGGGATAAACTTTTGACTAGAGGTCCTTCGCCTATTATAGAAGGAACCTCCACAGTTTCGGCTGGCAGTGTCGGAGATTCCTTGCTCGAGGCTGCTGTCGCTGCTACCGCTTCAGGTAGTGCTACGAGATTGCCTTCGAGGCCGAGCAAAATAAGAATATCTTTATCCAGACAAGTAACGGGAGTAACCCCTGCCGCGTCTGTAAGTATATTCAGCGAGATTCCACCCGATTAGCCTAGAGTGGATCTTGGTGAAGACCTGGAAGAATACCTGCCAGTGTCATTTGGCGCACCCCCTTCTCCAGGTATGACAGCTCGCTTAACATCATTAAGAAATAATTTAGTTATACTGGCTGCAGACGCGACATATATACCATTGGCCATGAGTAAATGTCATCTTTATGCCTCTTTTAGAAAAATTAACATCAGGTTGATATTAACTTTCTCTTGTCTTCTTTTCAGGGGAAGACATCTACGGGGAGGGCAACGTCGATGCAACTTTTGGCTTTGTTGCCGCTCCTGCCGATGACACGGAGGTGCCCGACTTTGAAGAGAAAACATTTTTGGGTGCCGGCTTGCCCAATACAGTCCCGATATCTCTAGAGGAGGATGAGCCTGTCATCACGACTGTGCCTCCTTTGAGTACGTCAGCCACTTCGACCGTTGTTGGTGCTTCTACCTTTGTCGCACCATCTACTGAAGCGACTACTGTGACGACACCCTCTACAGTCGTTCCTGGAAGGGAATTCACCGATATTGCAGCCACTAACAAGTCTCCATTAGGCTTGGCTAATCTGTAAGTGCTGTTTGAGAACGTCGTCTCGATCACATAAGGGCTTTCCCATTTGGGCTAAAATTTACCTTTACTCTTGTGAGTAATGATCATTGGCCTTTTTACAGCTAAAACTAGCTCGCCAACTTTGAACACTCTTTTCTTCACTTTTTGATTAAAAGCTTTGGAAATGCGTGCCTGGTAGAATGTAATGCGTTGTTGAGCTTGAAGGCGTTTCTCGTCTAATCCTTCTAGCTCTTGAAGCCGTAGTAGATTATTCTTTTCCTGAGTCAACTCATTAGCCACTGCTATTCTGAGTGACAGAATTTGGATTTCAATGGGGAGAACTGCTTCACTCCCGTATACTAATGAGAATGGGGTTCAACCCGTCGGTGCTTGTACCGTTGTGCGGTATGCCCAGAGGCATTCTTCCAGCTTTTCATTCCAATCTCTTTTGTTCGAAAAGATAAACTTTTTCAAGAGTTTGATAATGATTTTGTTGAAAGCTTCCGCCAAACCATTAGCAGCAGGATTGTATGCCGTAGAGGCCATATTTTGTATCCAATTTTTATCGCAAAATCGGTGAAAAGTTTGGCTGATGAATTGAGGCCCATTGTCATGGATTATCCTTCGGGGTATCCCAAAACGATAAATGACATGATGCTTGATGAATTTGATCATGTTGGATGTCTTCACTTCAGCAAGAGGGATCGCCTCTGCCCATTTGGAGAAATAATCCGTAATGGCCAATATGAACCGATGACCTCTTGAAGAATACGGTTGAATAGGACCAATGATATCCATACCCCATGCTTTGAAAGGCCATGATACAACTGTAGGATGTAAATATTCAGAAGGTTGATGTATAAAATCTGCATGAACTTGATAGGCCTTGTATTGTCTTGCATATTTTACTGCATCTGTGATCATAATAGGCCAGTAATAGCCCATCCTCCTGATATGATCCTGTAGCTTATGACCGGGTTGATGTGCTCCGCATACGCCATCGTGAGCTTCACGGATAATCTGATGTGCCTTATCATCGGAGAGACATCGTAATAGCAGTCCGTCGTAAGCTCAGCGATATAGACATTGTGAAAACGTATCAAAATAGAAGCATAATGATCGTCTTTTGATGGATACTGCTTCTTTAGGATCCTCCGGTAAGATTATGTATGCCACGAAATCTATAAAGGGACTTCTCCAGTCTCTCTTGGGAGGATCTGTGTTCACAGCGTAGCTGCATTCTATGTGAAAGTTATTTTTCACACAGAATAAATCTCTGTTCAGAAGGATCACCGAATTATGCCTTCTTATAGGAGTAGCTAAATCTACAGCTAGACTGGCCAGGGCATCATCTTCCAGATTCTGAGATAAAGGTACATGCTCTAGGAAGAACCCTTTGAAAGATATGGCTATCTCGATCGTTGCTTGGTGATAAGGAATGAGGTCTGGATTACGGACTTCATAAATTCCTCTGACTTGATTAACGATTAGCAGAGAATCACCGTAAGCTTCCAGATATTCGACGTCCAATTCTTTAGCGACTTGGAGCCCGATGAGTAGAGCGTTATACTCTGCCACATTATTAGAGCAGGGCTCGCTAAGAGAATATGCTCGATAGATGACGAGTTTATCAGGAGTGACCAGGACAATTCCTACTCCTGAAACTACATTTCCCCTGGGACCAGTCCTGGAGGCACCATCGAAGAATAGCTGTCAGGTATCACTTTCCATTACGGAATTATATTCTACAACTTTATCGGGAATATCCTCGTATAATCTGGAGGTTTTCGGAATCGGATGAGCAGCTAGGAAATCAGCCAATGCTTGGCCTTTGATGGACTTCTGAGGGACGTACACCATATCATACGGTGTTAATAACATTGCCCAAGTCGCGAGTCGGGAATTAAGAACGCTTGGCTTATTCATCAATACCCGAAGAGAATTGATCCTGAAGATGATATGAATAGTCTGGCCTGTGATGTAATGTCGCATTTTCTGAATGGCGAACATTAGGGCCAAGCATTCTTTTTTCACTGGATTGTACCGGTGTTCAGCTCCAACCATCATCCTGCTTAAATAGTAGATAGCATGTTCATGACCCTCATCGTTCTTCTGTGCAAGGAGAGCTCCCAGAGAATGATCCATTGCTCGAATATACAGCAAAAATGGTCTTTCTATGACGGGAGGCACCAGAATTGGAGGATTAGTGAGGTAGCGTTTGATATCATTAAACGCTTGCTGACAGGCTTTGTCCCATACGAAGGATACACCTTTCTTCATAAGACGAGAAAAAGGCTGACACCTCCCAGAGAGGTTAGATATGAATCTCCGGATATAAGCCAGACGACCTTGAAATCCCCTGAGTTCTCTCAGATTATGGGATGGTCGCATTTCTAAGATGGCCTTGACTTTATCAGGGTCCACTTGAATGCCTTTAGCGGTAATGACAAATCCCATGAATTTGCCACTGGATACACCAAGAAAGGACTTTGTAGGATTCATTTTGAGTTAATGTTGGCGCATCAACTCGAACACTGTCTTCAAGTCTTGGATGTGATTATCCTTAAGGCAACTTTTGATAGCTATATCATCCACGTAACATTTCATTGTTTTACGTAGGTGCTCATAGAATATGTTATTCATAGCTCGTTGGTATATAGCCCCGGCATTCTTCAGTCCGAAGGGCATGACCGTGTAGCAATATACCCCCAATGGTGTCCAGAAGGCAGTATGCTTCTTGTCTTTAGGATGCATCTTGATTTGGTTGTATCCTGAAAATTCGTCCATGAAAGACATGCGTTCAAAATTGCATGTATTATCGATCATGACGTCTGTAATGGGAAGAGAAAACTCATCCTTGGGGCATGCTGCATTCAGATCTCGGTAATCGATGCAGATACATACTTTTCCACTTTTCTTCATGACTGGGACTATATTGGCGACCCAGTCAGGATATTGTTCTTTCCGGATGAAGCCACAGGCTATCAACTTCTTAATTTCAGCTTCAATGGCGTCCATCATATCCGGGCGAAACCGGTGTTGGTGCTGCTATACAGGCTTCGAATTGGACAGTATATTAAGCTTATGAGTAGCCACTTTTGGATCAAGACCTGGCATATCTTCATAATTCCATGCAAAGACGTCGATATATTCTTTTATCAGCTGGATTATTTCTTTCCTTTCTTCTTCGGAAAGATTGTTACTGATAAATATCGGCTTTGGCGAAAGTTTATCCCCAACGTCAATTTGGATAATTTTATCTTCAGTGGGCGGTTCTCTCTGCTCGAACCAGAGTTCCCATTGCATATCTATTTGCTGAGCCCAAGAATCATTCTCAAACGGTTCAGATTCTTGTTCATCTGCTTCAAAGAAATCTGTCAATACCATATTTACTGATAATGCTCGTTCGAGATCATCAGATGAGCCGGAGGACGACGAGCTATCTTGAGAAGAGGAAAAGATATCCTCATTTGACTCAGAAGTTGCAAGGGAGGTGGTATACCCTAACCCAAAATAAGTTCGTTGACAGTAGGGATCACCATGCAACGGTATTTGCCTGCCTTTCCCGTAGTTAAGACCTGGTTCCATCTTCAAGTCATAGCCCATACTTTGCATAATCTTCAAAGCTTACGGGCTATATCTGTGAACCTGTATTTTATCAGCATCGTCATCGAGAGAATCTTCTTGTATAGTCGGTTCATTGCGCATGCGATCGAAGACTATTGGATGCTGACTGCTGCGAGTAGGCGGGACAATAAAGATAGAATCCTGATGTGGCCCATATGTCGTGATGACATTAGATGGTGATGCTACTTCCCACACATACGGATAATAGGAGTCTATAGCTTTCAAAAAATTTTGTGCTATAGGTTCTATATCATTATGGGGAGAGGATTCCTGATTTGGAATTTGAGCGTCAATGTACTGGAAAAGAGGATCTTTATTATCGTCAGAAACCACATTCCTGGTTATATTTACATCAGTCGGCTGCTTGTTGCGCTGAAGGTTGATGACCAAAGGTGGAGGCTTCTGGTTCAAAGTGATCACTAGAGGATCACCTCATTGTCCTGACTTGGTTTTGTTCAGGTGGATAGCCATGGATTCCATGACTTTTGGACGAGTAGTTCGCCCTTTTACCTTAATTGACAGGGGTTGCTCGGCATAGGGTTCTTCTGGCTCCCGGTGGGATTCCTCCTCTGTCTTGCCTGACACCTCCTCCATGTAGTCTTGGATGTACAACATGGCATCGGAGTAGTAGGATTCTACTCCTTTAAACGGGTTAAGATCAGCAAACTCCGTTTGTACTGTTCCTTGGGCATCTATATATTTGAAGCATTTATGTAGAGTCGAAGGAACAATGTTGTGATCATGGATCCATGGTCTGCCTAGCAAAATATTATAGGACACCTCTGAATCAATGACATAGCATGTAGCCACTGATCTGAGGTCGCCAATCTGGATCCTCAGACGAATCTTCCCCAACGGCTTACTTTTCCTGGCGTTGAAGCCCATATTGTAGTGGTGGTGTAAGCCAATTCGCTGGTAGGAATCCTCAGCAGTCTGAGCAGACTATGAGGAATGATACTGATCGATGACCCCGGATCTATGTGAATCCGATCAACCTCCATGGATCCGACGTATCCGGTATAATAGAGGGGTCTATCATGCTTGTTATGTTTCAACATCATGTCATCTTGGGTGAAAGTGATATTCGGGACCACCTCTATCACACTATGGCATTGAAAACATGCCACAGGTTCTTCATCAGGGGACTTGAGCTAGGTCAAGTATACATCCGCCTGCATTAATGCTTCAATCAGGGCTTGATGAGTGTCTTTAGAGAGCCTGAGTAGTTCAAAAATGGACAATCTGGCTGGTGTATTAGCCAACTGGGCCAGGATGTTGAAGTTATATAGCTTCTCCAAACCTTTGTTTTGAATATTCTTCAAATGTTTATCAAAGTGTACTTCTTTTTGCTTGCCCTTGTCCGCCGCAGTTGGTCTAGAAGGACCTGCCGCTAGTATAACAGGTTCTGGTTCTGAAGGCTTGGCAGCTGAAGTGTCTGTCGTTGCTTCTTCCTGACTTCCTCCATAGTCCTTGAGGTAGGCTTTCCCTGAACTGGTTCCAGTAGCCAAAACCTCTTCTTCTGATGTCGAGGATATCGCAATCATATGACATGGTTTACGTTTCGAGTTCTTTTTAGACTTAGCTTTAGCAGCTTGAGTCTCTTCCTCGATCTCTGACACCAGATCTGGATGAACCCACATAATCTCGCCACGCTGGGTAGTTAGGGGTATCAGGTCATGATTTTGACCCCTGGCTGGAGGAAGATTAACAATGTTCATCGTTGTCCGGGAAATGGGTACAACACCATCCGGAACTTCTTGAGGAGGCAGATTGCCAAATTGAAGAGAGATCATGTTGGCTGTGACCGTCTTTTCGCTGTTGCGCAGAGTGATGGCCTTAGCATCGATCAACTCCTGGATTTTCCTCTTTAGTACATAACACGCCTTTGTGGGGTGATGTATGTACCTATGGAAAATGCCGTACTTGGGGTTATTGGTACTGCCGACTTCATTAGGCCGCTTTACCTCAGGGAGGGTAATCTTGCCGCTTTTGACTAGACACTCAAATATGCTCAGAATATCGTCATCATCAAAAGAGTATACTTCAATGGGCCTGGAAGTCCCAGGTTTTGTCTGTGTGGTTGTCGCAATCTTTTGCCTGGACGTATTGATCGCCAGAGCTTCTTTTCCTTTGGAACCACGAGGATGGTCGCTGTTAGAGGATGACCTCTTGCCTCTATCAGAGGCAGATATCATAATTCCATTATCACGCGCCTTCCGACTGTTGTCTTCAGCGGCCACCGCTGAGATGATGAACGAGGGCCAATCATAGAACTGATATGGTCCTGTGAACACCGAGATCACTGAAAGAAGATTCTTCCTGCAAATGTCCACCAATACCGAGTCTGGAACTCCAAGAGGCATTTGCAAAGTGGCTTAACGAAAATATTCGATGAAAGTGCGAACGTTCTCTTTTTTCTTCTGCTTTACTTCGATGAGAGAAGACATAGACATGTCCATCCCTCCTTCGTAGAATTGTGCGAAGAACAAAGTCTTCAAATCTTCAAAGGAAGTAATGAAGTTGTCCGCAAGACTACGGTACCACTGATAAGCCACTCCCGAGAGACAGCCTTTGAACACTAGAGTAAGAAGGGCGTCATTCCCTTGCAATAATACCGTTATCATACTGAAGTAGTTCATGTACTGGCTCGGTAATGTCTTTCCCTCAAATAAAGCCATAGTCTGTGGTTTGTATTTAGGAGGAAAAGGGATCTCATCCCAGATAGCTGGATAAGGCTGGTTGATTTCCAATTTCTTGAGCTGATCCTTATATTTTAAGGCATCAAATTGGGCTTTCAATTCTCGTACTGCCTGCATCGGATCTTCAGCCGGAAGAGGGACTGCGGAGTGGTCAGAGATCGGTTGTATCATAACTCCAACAGGAGGCAATACATTCTCCGAATTAGGAAGTGGAGGAGCTGTTGACTCCTGATTTAGAGCAGGCTTCTGGTTCTCATTGGATGGTGGTAAGTCCACCCCCACACGTATCTGAGTCGGAGGGATCGATGCTTGAGCTATAGCAGCTGTGTGTTGAGTCAGCATCATCTGGTGCATATTCTCTATCATGGACTGTATCTCTTTCAGAGATGTCTCCAACACAGCGATGCGTTGCTCAGTACTTCATGATAGGGAAGCCTCTTCACGTTCATCTTCAATGGCATAGACTCCCATTTCTCTGGATGTCATTGAAGGGTTAGTATAGGTCTCTGTAGAGATTGACTCTATACTTTCAGCATCCGATTCGGGAAACTGGCGACCCCCAATGTCAGAATCAGAAGAATACGAAGCCGGTTGTCATGACCTCAAACGGGTGTTTCGGAACACCCCAGCTTCAATGTTCTCAAAGCGTTTGTCGAATCTCCTTTGGCTTGGAGTTCTAGAGGGATGACGTCTTGAATTAGACCTTCCTCTAGGAACGTGTGAAGCCATATTCACTGATGCATATGTAGGTTCTTCTTCCTGTAAAGATGAAGAGTAGTTCAACCAGTCGAAAATCGACCATTTTGCTTCAGAACAGCAATAATTAACTATAATCTTATGACTATTACAACAGTGCTCCCTAGGAGGCGTAATAGACATGTTGGAAGATCCTCTATCCTTGCGCTTCTGGATCAGAAATTCACGCAAGTCGGGAGAATTAACAGAAGAAAAAGAAGAAGGCTTGTTCCTCATGTTTACATCAGTTGGAATGCGGATATTGGGAACCCCAACCATTTCTCTGCCACCTATATACAGCAGCTCTGCCATATGAGTAGCACATGATCCATGAGGAGCGTATCTATCTACGATCCGGGCTTTCTTTACGCTGAGGGGCTTGGCCTGGCATAATTTGGAATTCTGCTCAGGTTGGTGTAAAACTGAGAAAGTCCTCAATCGGCCATCAGCTTCTTGCGTATTCTGGAGAGCGGGTAGATTCTTCTCTTGCTAGCGTAAAGGCCGAGAAGTTGGAAAATCTGTCACTTGTTTTCCCTTGCGTAGATTGCAGGGACCATCTACTTTTCCATGGAGGGAAGATACATTTTTATGCGCGGAGCGCGTTTGGAATTTCTGATTTGGCGCTGAGGCATTATTAGAAATTTTGTCTGCCACGTCACAGACAGGAGACTGAATTTTACGCGCAGAGCATGGAGCAGACTTCTGGATTAGTACTGAGGCATAACCAGAAGCTTTGTCTGCCACGTCACAGACGGGAGACAAAGTTTTACGTGCAGAGCGCGGAGTAGACTTCTGGACAAGCACTGAGGCATTGCCAGAAGTTTTGTCTGCCACGTCACAGACGGGAGACAGAGTTTTACGCGCGAAGCGTGGAGGTTGCGAAGCTACAGCCTTGTTGGTCGGAGAAACCAGAGAGTCGGTAGGAATGGTAGGGGATGTCCGGGGCATCCATACCTTACGCAGTTTCCTGTTATCTTGGACAGAGAGGGAGTGAGAGCTACCCCCTGCTCGAAGCATGTCTTCGTAGACGAATTGGTCGAATTGGATGACCAGGGTCTTCTTTATTGATCCTACTGACACAGCATCATGTTGAGCAATTGCTTTCTCATCGGATGAGAAAGAGATCCCCAGCAGAGTCGCCATCTTGTGTTTGATAATAAACGAAAGAAATAAAACTAGGTTTATACGAAACCCTTCCTTTGGTTTACAAACAAGAAGTACAATTAATCCTATACGAGGATGTTAAGTACAAAATTTAATCTTTGTAAATATTGCTATAGGAGTCTGATCTGCGGTCGATCACTTTATCCCTTGGACCACACGATGATGAAGAAGTGCTGTAGAAAAAGGAATAGCTTCAAAGATTGCAAGAGGGAGTGGATGCTTGATGCCAAAATCGTCGATCACTACTCTCTGTCTGTACTCTCTTCTCTTCGATTTTATGACTTCTCTCCTCAATTCTTCGACCTTGGACCTCCGTGGACGGAGGTCTCTATTTATAGGGTTTAGTGACAATAACCGTCCAGTCGGCGTAGAAGCCGGACAGTGGAGAGTGTGGCACTTTTTATGCGACGGTTATAATAACTGCCACCCACGTATAAATAATATTCTGAATCTGCGTGTGACGCTTGTCCCATTATGAGGTGACGCATATAACTGCTGCAAAGATCACGGCATACAAGCCACGTAGGTAACTGTCCCTCGCGTAGAAAAGGTTAGCGTAGAAGCCAATAACTGTCACCATGGCGTAGAAGCCAAATAGTTGTCAAACTGGCATAGAAACTAGGTAGGCGTAGAAGCCTGATGCTGCATGGATAGGTAGCTAGCGTAAAAGATAGCTGATCCTCTTTCCTTGACTTGACTGATGTTTTGAGCGTATTTTGGACCAAATAGCCTTATCACGCACCAATACAAATATAGCCTGAGTTGGCGTATTCCAAGGAGATAGCATACTGCGTACTCCTATAGTTAAAAATAGCTAGGTCGACGTATTTCAAGGAGATAGTGTACAGCGTGCTCTTATAGCTGAAAATAGCCTGATGGCGTAATATGTAGAGGTGATAATGTGGACGTATTACTCATAATTATGGCTCACCCAGTCTTTGAAAGTAGAACCAAATCTCGTGTATTAAATGCAGAGACGTGCCTCGAGCTCTGTACAAAGAGCAGCTTTTGACGTGGCGGTTTGTTTCGTCTTCTGCTGATCGTAAAAGCTCACATCTGACTGTATAAAACTAGGCAGTGTATTCCCTTGAAAGCGTAAAAGAAATTTGTATCAAGGAAATGTCACTAAACGATGGTCTGGGTCTCTGTGCCGAACCATCATTACAGCCATCGTCTGGATATTTGTGCAGTACTCTTTGTCAGGAGTCAGGTTCACTGCATGATCTGACAGGTTCATTCGAGGAATACGAAGAGTTCCCCGTACAAATTCCTGATGCATTAAAAGCGAGCAGGTTTTACGCCAAAGTGGCAATGTAACAACCTTTTTACACTGAAATAGTCTTGAAATACTGCATTACGCGGGTCATTTTGGAGCTATATTTTACGATGTACTAGCGATGAAGCTCTGCTGTACGCCGATGGCTCTGAAGTCATCTTTTACGCCACACAGCAGTGAAACCATATTTCACGCAGGTTTTATGCATACTGTGTATAATTCTGCAGTATATTTTTTATGCTTCTACATGGTGAAGGTGGCCGGATCGTCGTGGTGATGGTGGGGGTATCGGGGATGATGATGATGGTATTGTAATGGGGAGGCTGGTGACGTCGGGGAGTGGTGGAGATGACCGTGGTGGTGGTGATGGTTATTGTTGGTGGTGGAGCCGGTGAGGTGGGGGTGACGGTGGTGAAGATGGTGAGGTCGACGGTGGTCGAGGCGGTGGAGACGAGCGGGGGAGGAGTCGGGTCGAAGGTGGAGAAGTATCGAGTGATGGTACTGGTGATGATGAACGGAGGTGAAGGTGGTCGTGATGGCTGTTGGTGGGGATGCTGGCAGTGGTCGAGGGTGGGGACAGGCGAAGGAGATGGTGATGCTGGTGGCAGTAGAGACGGTGAGGTGGGGTGACAGTGGTGGAGACAGGAAGTCGGGGGAGAAGGTTGGCAGGGGAAGAAGAAGTAGAGTGGGAGGGCTGATGTAGTGGCCTGTTGAGGCGGAGGCGGCTGCTGGTGGTGGCTGTTTTTGGTGTCGGGGAGGAGGAAGGTCGGAGGGGGTCGGGCTGGTGGTGCTCGTTGGAGGAGACGGTCGGAGTTGGGAGAGGGAGGTGGCCGGGGTTGAAGTCGGGTAGTATAGATTTTTAAGGTTTCCTATGTAGGTGGCTGCTATAGCTATTTTAGAGAGAGGAAGCGTATAGTATATGTAGGAAAAAGAGAGGGGGCTCTCCTTGGGATTAGGCCCAGCTGGGAAATATTTTTGGGGAGGTGGGAAACCTCAACATGATGAAGGGATGGCTAGGATTTAGGAATTTTGAAACAGAGGGTGAGGATGTAAGGAGGGAAAGTTGTAGGAAGTACAACAAATACGAAAAAAATAGGGTGGACCGGTCAAGGAGGGGAGATGAGGTTCTTCATGTATTAGGGTCAATGAGAGGGGGACACCTCATTGCATATTTGCATAAAAGTCCCTTAACAATTAAGAAATTGCATAATTATTGGAATTTGAGATTTGATGAGGCAAAATACCATGTTTGGTGTGATGTAGTGGGCTAAAATGGTGTGTGGTGTTTAGTATGAACCATGAGGGTGTGAGTGAGGGTTTGGGTTGGAGTTGGGTCTAGTTTTGGGTGAGGTTGGGTTCTTACACCAATTTAATTAAAATTAGTGTAAGTGGTACTCTTTAATTAATTGGAAATACATAGGGTTAAAATTGGGTGGGACACAAGTGTCATGGACGTAGTAGGCTCAGAATAGAATATTGTTATTAATTGGGTTGGACAAAACGAGTTGAGGTTGTGTCTCCAATTTTGATTCGAACGGACAAAGATGCAAAGTTGGATTTAATTAAATTTAAACACGGACGTTTGTAACGAATATTGTGCGACTAAAATAAAGCACAAGAGAGAGTAGTTATAAGTTACACAAAGGTCAGAATGGTAGGCTGGCATGTCTAGGAAAAGTGTATAAAATTTGTTTGAAGGTAATAGCTAGTGTAGTGATCTAAATATCGAAGCAACGGCAAAGTTTGAAGCAACGGCAAGGTGCACTAAGAAATACAAAAAATGCACAATAAATCTAAAATACTGCGTTCTAATTCTAATTGGCTCCAAATTAACCCTAGTCTCTCTATCTAAGCTAAGTAGACCTAAACTTGGTCGAGGGGTTTTATAATCTACCCAACTTATAAGAATTTCGTCCTCAAAATTAAAACAAACACATAATGAACTATAAATCATTAAGCAATGCTACAGACATACCTAGGACTGGTGGAGCTGGCCTCTACACTATCTGCTGGGCTCTATCGACATACTGGAAATACTCCTGAGCTTGATGTTGGTTTGATCCGCACCTCAAATACTGTCCTAATCTTCTTCTGCAATCTTTCTGAACATGTCACTTTTTTCTACAAAAGTGACATGTCGGTAGCTCTCTCTGCTGATACGGCACAATCTTATGTTGCGTCTGCACTCCTGGATGACGGATCGGTCCTCCTGCTCTTGGTTGTGCCTTCGCTGGTGCAGCTCTACTGGAACGTCTCGATCCTCTGCCAATAGCCTCTTGGATCCTAGCCTCTGACAGAACTTCCTCGTAAGAGATCCTCGCCTGAGTGGTAGTGTACCTCTGCAGCTCGAAAGTCAGGCCGTGATGGAATGTTCTGGCCTTCTCCAGATCGTTGGGTATCAAGGCGGCACCAAATCTGCTAAGTCGACTAAACTTCACATCGTATGCGTCTACGGTCATATTCCCTTGCTCCAAGTGCAGGAACCGGGAGTATAGGGCATTCCTGACCGTAGCCGAGAAATACTTCGCATTGAAGTACTCCAAGAACTGCTCCCACGTTTATGTCTTGCCGACGCTGCGCTCTATGGAATCCCACCAGTGATGGGCGTTGCCTTTCAGTTAAGCCCTCACTGCGGTCATCCAAAGGTCGGGATGTAGTTGAGAAGACTCTAGTAGAATCTCCGTGTTGGCGACCCAATTGGAGATCTCCTATGCAGTCTCGCTGTCCGAAATAGTATCCGGGCCTATCTGGCGAAACCCTCGCACAGTGCCAGCTGGCTGAATAGGTGCTGGTGCGGGTACTAGGGCAGGTGTCCTCTCCAGTACCGCCATCAAGCTCTGTCCCAGGGTCTCGGTCTGATGCCACTATGCCTGTATCATAGCCTGAAAGAACTGGAACATCTGTGTCTGTCCCTCCGGATGTGGCATCTGGGGTAGAAAGGGTGGAGGTGGTGGCAGTGGGACCTCTGGCTGCGTCATAGGTGTAAACTCCTTCACCCAAAATTAGGATTTCTTAGCTTATATAGTAGAATTAGGGCTAGTTTGAACCAATTAAAATTAGAACACGGCTTTTATTTAATTATGCAATAATTAAATAACGTGTAGCGCACCTTACCGTGCTTCGATAATTGGAGTACCTCACTAGCCAGTGCCTATCTAAAACTTCACGATCTCATCCTAGACATGTCCGCCTACTATTTCGACCCTTGTGCAACTCATAATATTGCTCTCTGATGCTATATTTTAGCCGCACAACAAACGTCGCGGACGTTATTTATTAATTATAAATAAAACTCAATTTTGTACCCTTGTGCGTCCCAATCAAAATTGGGAACACAATCTTGACCGTTTTGGGCAAACTGAATTTTATTAATATTCTACACTGCACCCTCTACGCCCCTGACACTTGTGGCCAGCCTAGATTTAACCCATGTACTCCTAATTAATTCTAGAATATCGTGCGCGTTCTAATTTAATTAATTAAAACTAATTTCTGCCTCTGCGCAATTTTTGGGGGGGATTTGATACCACTTGTGGATTTGATATTCATATTACAGCGTACGTATGGATTTGGTTTCCATATATTGGAGTTGCCATATCCATGCGGCTGGCATGCTTACGTGTTCCTAGTCCTACGTATTTGGGACTGGGGCGTGACATATTTTTGTGGTGGCCCATGCAGGTCGAGAGTATATTGTCTCGGTTACGTTACTGTACCGAACAAGCCTGCACCTAGGACTAGAGTATAGGATCTCATCCACAATATGACTAAGATATAAGATGACCATGACCTATTTAATAGAAAAGGATACCCCAATAAAGTACCAAGACCCCTTTTTCGTAGACCTTAATAGGAGCTTCTACGGTATCCTTAAGACAATATAATAGTAGTTAAATTATTTTAAGTTGGGTAGCATACCTCACCACCTAGTATCACACAGTCCTCTTAACCCATTGGTGAAGTATAACCAAATGACACCGACTTTAGACTTGCATAAGAAGATAACATTAAGTGTATGCTAGCATTAGATGACAGCGTTTATTCCGACGGTAGAATTTAGAGGTCCATGCCCCTATTTGGTCGACTAGCGACTTAGACAAGAATGTTGTATGATAACTGTAGAGATTGTAGAATATTTTATTATTGATTGCTTATGTTGTTTTGTTTTGTGAACTTGAATTAATTTGCACCTTCTTTCATCATAATCTAGCGTATTTATATTTGTTGTACTATCTTGACTTATGCTGCTATTATAGCCTAGTTTTTGCAAGCTTATTCTTTATCAAGCTTGTTCACTACATATGTATTATTGGGCGCGCACACTAATACATTTCAGAATCAGTGTACTACGGTCTGATCAACCATAGTGCGCTCGATTCGCCGTTCATATAACTATTTTACGTGGATTGAGATATATAGTGATTAGTAGACGAATGTACTTGCCCTCTAGATATAGCTGAGCACATCGTATCCGTTTCATAACTGAACTGATACGAGCATGTGAATAGGAACTACCAAAATAGAATTTCAATCCACAACTACTTTGACAATTCCCAATTGAATTCTTTAAAGCGCCTTGATCCCCATACTTGCATTCTATTACCTCTCCCTTGAACTCTTTATTATTGATCTACGTCTTCCTTATTTCAGAAAGACGAAACATCTTGCTTGGTATAAGTTTGATATATAGATAGTACTAGATATACCCCACAGGCCAGTCGCTTTGCTTGGTGACCCTCTTTCATAAATGATTAAGGGAGCATCATCGACAATATGTTTGGTGTTCAAGACTTTGAGGATTAAATAACATGATATAATAACTTGGATCATAGCTTTCTTAGATGCACAACCTTAGAGGATAGATGGGTAAATTCTAAGTTGGGTAAAAATTGCAATGTTGACTTAAGGAGAATTCTGTAGACTATAATCAAGTGAGGTTAGATAGAGAAACCCTACCCTAGTTTAATTTCGAGGACGAAATTGTTTTAAGTTGGTTTGATTGTAAACCCCCTCACCCAAAATTAGGATTTTTTGGCTTATATAGTAGAATTAGGGCTAGTTTGAACCAATTAGAATTAGAACACGGCTTTTATTTAATTATGCAATAATTAAATAACGTGTAGCGCACTTTACCGTGCTTCGATAATTGGAGTACCTCACTAGCCAGTGCCTATCTAAAACTTCACGATCTCATCCTAGACATGTCCGCCTACTATTCTGACCCTTGTGCAACTCATAATATTGCTCTCTGATGCTATATTTTAGCCGCACAACAAACATCGCGGACGTTATTTATTAATTATAAATAAAACTCAATTTTGTACCCTTGTGCGTCCCAATCGAAATTGGGGACACAATCTTGACCGTTTTGGGCAAACTGAATTTTATTAATATTCTACACTGCACCCTCTACGCCCTGACACTTGTGGCCAGCCTAGATTTAACCCATGTACTCCCAATTAATTCTAGAACATCGTGCGCGTTCTGATTTAATTAATTAAAACCAATTTCTGCCTCTGCGCAATTTTCCAATTTTTGGGGGGGCTCTTATGCAAAAATGTACTGAGGTATCCCCACCATTGGATAATTTGTGAAGATACTCAGTTTTCCCCTTCACATGAATTTTCTGTAATTTTTGGATTTGTCACTACCACATTTTAGGAAAAAGGGTATTTTAGTAATTTCCTATTTAAATAAATATTGTGCATGGTAAATAATTTTTGTTGTATTATTTAATTGTTATTGGATGTTATTTAATCATTTTGGACTTATTTTAGTAGGCCCAACTAGTGTAGTTTGGACCCATGGACCAACATGAATTAAATAGTTAGATTTGGCCCATTTAGAAAGCCCATAGTTAAGGAGATGGATTAAATTAATTAAGTGATTAGACTAGAAGCTTTCTTCCTTAATTATTTCTTCATGAGAGGCCCCAAGGGGTACATTGGACATTTTATAATTGCTTGGGAGAGGGGCAAGGCCGGCCTATTAAAAGAGGGGGGAAATTTCTCGTGACCTCTCATTCTCATTCCAAATCTAGATCTAGAATTTCCCACTCCCAAATTCCCTTCATTCCTATTCTAATTCTCTACCAAATTCATTCCAAATTCTTCCCAATTCACCATTAGAGAAGGAGGAAGCAAGGATCTAGAAGAAGGAAGCAAGGATCTACAAAGAGGAGCAAGGATCTACAATTTGGAAGCAAGTTCTTCTCAATTGGAGGTTTCATTGGGAATCCATCTCCCAATAGGTATAATTCAGTTTTTTCCATTAAAATAGCTTCTAAATCTGAGATTTAATCATGTAAAATCAACCTATATGTATGTACTACCCATAGGACTTTGTTTTGTGTTCATAGGAGACCCATGGAGAAAGTTATGGTGCTTTTTGTGTTAATTTTGTTGGAATTCCGAATTTATATTTTGTTGTGTGTATCAATTGATCCTATAGATCAATTAGACATGAGCTTATGTGTTTTGGGGCTAGTGTCGTATCCATAATTTGGTACATGTGGTTCGTATCCCAACTATTTGGTGATACGTGTCATTTTGGGGGTTTTCCCTCCGACACGGGGCTTTGAACATGTCGTATTTTGACACGGACACATAGATCTACTTTTGACACTTTGATTTATTCATAAATATTATTTGTGATTTGTTTGTATCCTTCGGGGTGCAATTGGTTGTGTGTTGGACTCGTGTCACATGCGTATCCTAGATCTAGTGGGATACGGTGTGATACTCTCCAATTGTGTGGATTTTTGAATAGATCTAATTATGTATGGTTTAAATTCTTCAATTATAATTAGTAAATATATATATATATATTATATATTTATTTTGTGTATTTATTATAGTAATTATTGTAGCATAGATCTATATATTTTTGTGTGTGCTAATATGATGTACAAATATAATATGTAGCTTTCTTGCATGTAATTATATATGTACTTATGTTAATAGTATAAATTATACATAAATGTTTTATAAAATATATTTATGTGTTAAATTGTGTAATTATATTAATTATAATTATTATGTAATTATTTGTATATTAATGTATATATTTTAGGTGTGCTTCTAGCCATGTAAAATATGAACATTAATATGTGCATGTGTTGTAACTATTGGTATTTAATTATAAGTTTATATGTGCATATATATATAAGTATATAATTATTTATATATATATATGTATTGTGATTATTATTGTATATATATATATTTATATATATATATATTTTTTTGTTTTGGTAGCAGTGGGTTTGTGACAGTGAAACTGTCGCTAAATAGGCGGGTCAGCAGCAGCCGCTGTAGCCCACTGTGCATTAATGACAGTTCTGTCATTAATGCTGCAGGCGGGATCTTAGTAGCAGTGGCGACAGTTTTCGGTGACAGTTGATTAACTGTCACCAATGCAGCAGCAGTGGGTTTTATTACACAGTGACTTTTGCGATATTTTCTGTGACAGTTGAGACTGTCACTATAAGCTGTTTTAATTAAACTATATTTTTAACTCCCTGTTTTCAGTGACGCTTTGGCAGTTTTAAATTATATTTTATATATTATTATTGTATATATATATATGTGTATATATATGTGTTTTGTGAGGTATAATATTTGTAATAATATATTATTTTATTTATATAAATATTGGTTGTTTATATATTATATTAGAGTATGTATTATTTGTATTATTAGTATACTTTGTGTGAGTATGATTTGGGATCTAATTTTTATTCCTAATTGTTGTATTTTATTTCTATATTATTTATATAGATTTCTTGTGAGGTTGACCTTGGTTTGACTTTAGTTGACTTTAGAGTTGACCATAGTTGACTTTTGACTTAGAATTTATTTATTGACCTAGGAGTTGACTAGTTTGACTTGTTCTCTTTCCGGGACCTTGTTTTAATGTGGTATTCCATATCTAGGTCTTCGAGGCACCGAGTCAGACATCTGTGAGACTGTTCTTTGGATTTCAGGCGAGTACATTCTCTGATAGTTTCTCATTTATGATATCCTCTATGTTCACTGTATCTAGTGTAGATATCCATGTTCTCTTGACACTATGGTTACACGGATTGGTATATCCGGATCTCGTCATGAGATATTATTCCTTGGTATATGGTGTATATGGTGCAAGTATTGTTTCATTGGTTATCTTGTACATGTACAGACACCGATTCTCGGGGAGACTAGCTATCTTCTTGGGGAATCTAGTGCCATAGCATACCGTGGTTGGATCTATTATACCAGTTGGGGGTGGGGAGTATTAGTATAGATATGTGATCAAATCCCTATTGAATAAAGTATTGGTAAGCGAATAGTGTTGATCATGCACCGCACGTATGATTAGCCAGGCCGCATTGTATCTTGCCCAAGCCGATCACATGTTAAGCTAGTACTCACACACTTAGTCATTAGTATTATTATTTCATTGGCATATTGTTCATTATTGTATTTCTTTCCAGTATTTCCTTAATGTCTATATATCTCTTGTATCTATTTTGTGCATCTTATTTATCCACAGCTATTTACTGTTACATAGTTTTTATCATGGATTAGAACTGCTGTTAGAGATGTACTCTGCTCCTTTTCTGACTGGATATATTTTTCCAGATGACACTGAGGAGTACCCTACCTATTATGGACCCCAGGATATTGTGGGTTTAGATTCGGAGACCCTGGCTCAAGAGGGACTTATCCCAACTGAGACAGTTGACCCTGGAGTGTAGCTTGTAGTATGATAGTATTCTTTTGTACTGGATTTGTCTCCAGCTTATTTTTGTTACTCTTCAGACTCATTGATGTATTATTTTAAACTCATGAGTTGATGACTATTCTATTCTTATCTGATCCGTGTTCATTCTATCTTAGTTCTGTGATTGAGTACACTATCTTTTGGTGGTTCATTATATTAGATAGACTTTCTAGACAGCGTTCTACCGCCGATTCTGCGGCGTAGGCTGGGCGTTGTTTTCGACTAGTACCCTTACCCCGGGTGCGGGTCGTGATACGTTTTTGGTGGTGGCCCATGCAGGTCTAGCTTCACAAGTATGTGATGTCGTAGTAGTGCGACAACTTAGTTGTACTACTGCGAGCCTGCGATAGGATATAGGATATAGGCTGAGATACTCAATCACATCTAGGAAAATTCTTTTGATTTAACTATTCTCCTTTGACATTGATACTTGATCCCTTAAACTGTCCTTTCCTTGATGTATTACATCTTGTGCCATATTGATTCTTTCTTTCGCTTTGTCTCAGGATGCCGCCTAAGACTAGATCACAACAGGGGAGAGCAGCTTCTGAGAGGTCTGCGACATCCCGAGGGCCTGCACCAGTCACTTCTCCGGTGATTGGAGTGTCAGCTGCTTTCGGAGGTCCACCACCTACTCAGAGGACTGTGCCAGCTGTATCTGAGGGGCTTCCACCTCCACCTCCTGTGCCAGCAAAGGCGTCACAGATATTTACACTGTTTCGTGAGATGCTCGAGGCACAGAGGGCTCAGTCAGAGGCACATCAGAGGCAGACCGACGTTCTACGGCAGGGCATTGAGAGTGCTCATCAGCTTGCTCGTACTGTAGTTGAGAGAGGAGTTCCGATCCAGCAGCAGGTTGTTCCTCAAGTTGCTCAGCTTCGGCCAGACAACATTCAGGACTTCAAGAAACTGGAGCAGAGGATTTTCAAAGGGACGGAGGGCATCGTCTATGCTGATGATTGGCTCGAGGACATTGAGCGTCTTATGAGGGTGTCCCGCCTTTCTGAAGATCTGAAGGTTGAGGCGGTAGGACTTCAACTGTTCGACGTCGCTCGCACTTGGTTCAGGAATGAGCCGGTTCTAGTTCACGCTGGACAATCTTGGGAGGTATTCAAGGACCTTTTCAAGAAAAAGTTTTTCTCTCGGATAGACATGCTTGACTTGGGAAGACAATTTGAGAGTCTCATTCAGGGGAGCATGTCTGTGGAGGAATACGCTGCGGAGTTCGGTAGGTTGAGCCGATTTGCAGAGTACTTGGTGAGGGAACCGGAGGTTCAAGCTATTCGTTTCCGAGAGGGTCTAAACTGGGAGGTGAAGATTCTCATTCCGTCTTTTTATGAGACATACTCGGAGATACTTGCGGAGGCACGCAAGGTTGAGCGGGATCTGGGTTTGAAGACCAAGAGAGACCGTAATTCTTTTCTGGGGGCCAACGACAGTGCAGTATCTGCCAAACGTCCTCATTTCCAGTCCAGACCTTTCCAGCAGCCACAGCAGAACCAGACTCCAGCTAGAGCACCTTTTCACCAGGCACCTCAGCAGCAGAGGCAGTTACAGCAGGCCCCATGCAACTTCTGCAAGAAGCCCGGCCACATCTGGGAAGTTTGCAGGAGGAGGCTAGGAGTTTGTTTGTATTGTGGTACTGAAGGGCATCAATCGAGGGAGTGTCCTCGTCGTGCAGTTCAAGGAGCAGCTCCAGCTCCAAGGACACAGACGAGACCACCTGCAGCACAGTCGAGGGGACCGCTTCCGACACAGCAGCAGTATTTTGTCCAGCATCAACAACAGGGAGGTGCTCGACAGGGACGAGCGTTTGCTATGACCGTCGAAGAGGAGGAACCCACAGGAGATGTCATCGCAGGTTCTATTCTTCTTGATTCTATTCCAGCTTTAGCTTTGTTTGATAGTGGTGCTTCCCATAGTTTTGTATCTGTTTCTTTTGCTCTGAAGCATTGTTTGGTAGCTGAGTCTTTGCTTAGGACTTGCAAGATCATGACCGGGGGAGGCATTATCCTGGTTAATGATATTTGCAAGGATCGGAGAGTTACTCTGGGAGGCCGGGAGTTGAGTGCGTGTCTACTTGTAATGCCACTTCCAAGCTATGACATTGTACTTGGGATGGATTGGTTGAGTAGGCACCGTGCTAGCATAGACTGTAGAGGAGGTAGAGTTTTGTTTTGCCCGCCAGGAGAGCCAGAGTTCGAGTTTGCTAGAGGAGCTGCGGAGCAGGACGAAGGCATTATTTGTGGAGCTATGGTGGAAGACAAGGAGTTGCCACATCCGTTGATAGCAGAATTCTTGGATGTGTTTCCTGAGGAATTGCCAGGATTGCCACCAGATCGAGATATTGAATTTTCTATAGACTTGGTGCCAGGTGCAGAACCAATTTTGCAACATGTCTATAGAGTAAACAACAGCGAGCTGGTCGAGTTGAAGAAGCAGGTGGACGAATTGCAGGATAAGGGGTTTATCAGATCGAGTTCTTCACCATGGGGAGCCCCGGTATTGTTTGTACCGAAGAAGGATGGATCGGTGCACATGTGCATTGATTACAGGGCTTTGAATAATCTCACTATCAAGAATAAGTATCCTTTGCCACGGATTGATGATCTGTTTGATCAGTTGAGTGGTGCAAAGATATTTTCTAAGATAGATTTGAGATCAGGCTACCATCAAGTGAAGGTGAAGCCGGAGGACATACCCAAGACTGCTTTTAGAACTCGGTATGGTCAGTACGAGTTTATGGTGATGCCGTTTGGTTTGACTAATGCACCGGCGGTATTTATAAACTTGATGAACAAGGTGTTCCACCAGTACCTTGACAAGTTCGTGGTGGTGTTCATCGACGACATACTCATATACTCGAGGACACCGGAGGAGCATGAGGAGCATTTGAGGATTGTGTTGGATGTGCTGAGGAAGGAGAAGCTGTATGGGAAGTTGTCCAAATGTGAGTTCTTCTTGGACAAAGTAGAATTCTTGGGGCATGTTGTGACTGGTGATGGTATTTCAGTGGATCCGAAGAAGATTTCAGCAGTGGAATCTTGGAAGACTCCGAGTTCAGTAGCAGAGATCAGGAGTTTCTTGGGATTGGCAGGCTATTACAGGAAGTTTGTACAAGATTTTTCGAGGATTGCCGAGCCGATGACCAGACTCACAAGGAAGGATGTGGAGTTTGTTTGGACGGAGGATTGTCAGGTTACTTTTGAGGAGTTGAAGAAGAGGTTGACGTCTGCTCCTATTTTGACGTTGCCATCAGGGTCCGGAGATTTCACTATTTATAGTGATGCATCGGGGAAGGGTTTAGGTTGTGTTCTTCAGCAGCATGGGAAAGTGATTGCCTATGCATCCAGGCAATTGCGTCCTCATGAAAAGAACTATCCTACCCATAATTTGGAGTTGGCAGCTGTCATATTCGCCCTGAAGTTGTGGAAACATTATTTGTACGGAGAGCGTATGGAGATCTTCACAGACCACAAAAGCTTGAAGTACGTTTTCACGCAGAAGGAGTTGAACATGAGGCAGCGTCGGTGGTTGGAATTGATGAAGGATTTTGATATCTCTTTGCAATATCATCCTGGGAAAGCCAATGTAGTTGCCGATGCTTTGAGCAGGTATCCGGTAGCTATGTTCTTGACGCAGGATCGATATCTGTTGGAGGACTTGGAGAGCTTAGGCATTGAGGTGATTGTTCCTGGGTGTGCTATACAGATGTGGGGATTGCAGATACACTCAGATTTGATGGACATGATCAAGGCAGCACAATATGATGATGTATCTTTGAGGAGTATCAGAGCTCAGGTGAGAGCAGGATTGGAGGATAGTTTCACTATTACAGAGGATGGATCCTTGAGGCATGGAGTTAGATTGTGTGTGCCTAGTGGGGAGTTGCGCGAGGAGGTGTTGTGTCACGCCCCGAGGCGTCCCCCGAGTCGTGACCGCCGTGCGGGCCTGGAGTTGCGCCCGCACAAGACTTTAATGATTTGCATAGCAAGCACATATTCAGAGTACGCAGATAAATTGAAACACAGATTTGAAACATAGAAAAGTTCTCTTTCTTGATAATGAACATCTATTACAAACTCTTGAACGAGTTAGCTAATATGCCGAACGGCTTACAAAAGAGATGACTCAAAATGAGATAGCAGTCCTGTACATTACATCCCTTTATAAACTCAAAATAATAAGGACCTCCAGGCTGGAGGATAGCTTTGCCACGGAGCTGCATTTGTGTATGAAGAGTTGCAAACTCCTGACTTGAAGATGCTTCGAGGGCGCGGTGAAGATGCGCCAACAGTTGGACTGGATCGGGTAGACGACTTCGGCTCCTCGCTCGGTTCGCCTTAGTGCGGAGAACCTGTTTCAACGAGGGTCAGCATATCGAAACATGCTGGTGAAGGCGAGCTAGCCTGACTATACCAATCAACACGTTGTTTAGTGAAGCATGCATATTTGTGGATTTCTATCTTGCCTTAGTTCATTTATAAGTCAGCAGCATATAGAATTTACTGAAATGAACGTGCCACCGTTCGGTGGATTTTACCTGCCCGTCTGAATGACCTGCACAATACTTACCTTGCCTTCCCTGCCACGAAGACACAAGTTAGTATGCAACAGGTTTAAATATACACGTTGGGATCACTGGCTGGAGCCATAATGGACCGTTTAGTCTTTGAACAAAGATGGTGTGCAACAAAGCACGTGAGGCGCTGCACGCCATCCCGTTCACCCGTGAGACTATCGTGAAGTTCCGCCCGGACCGGATCGGTGCCAGTGCCCCAGCGACTGTCCGCGGAACCCGTTACCTTGTGCACAAGTTGTCCGTGATCAATCGTTCGTGGCACGTTAACGTTGATGCAGTTGAGGCACGTGAACAAGATAAGCAACATTGCATGATTCGTTTACATTGCAACTACATTATATTCATGCATCAGGATATACGTTTAAACTTGTATCTATGCAATTGATGAACATTATGAACGAACAAGCATGCAAAGATATAACCGTTCACGAGTTTATTGACAAGCATAATGAACCCAGTCTATTCTCTTTTATCTTGGTTTCTTTTATTATTACTTGGTATCGTTTGATCGATGCAAGGAGTGAAGCTTGGAAGCAGGGCTAGCTAATCGGGTTGGTAGCCACTCACTTAGATTTTTGGAAAGAAGAAGGAAAGAGGCGCTTCACGACTCCGCTCGCAAGCCGCCTACTGCTCGTTCACCTGCACACGAACAGCTCGATTAATACTTCTTCCTCTCTTTCCAATCTCGGAATAGAAGTGCAAGTCAATGAACGAAAACAATGAAAACCATCGAAACCGTTCAAGAAAAACAAGCGAATCCCAAAACCAACTCAAAGCACGAAAGCAACAAGCGACATCGAAAACCGAGGCAATAAAAAATAGCAGCGGAGAGGTCCCTCCTGACTCTGCCGCTAAGCCGATCCTTGGGGCGCAGTCCACTGAATATGGGAATCGATTCCGAAGAAACAAATCCATAACGAGGATGAGTTCTTAATTCAATCTATCCCGATCGAACGATACCGTCTTGTGTTTCTTAGCCGCGCTCTCCGCACCGGGAGAACGGGGCGCTACATCCTACCCAACCAATTGGAAGTTTCGTCCCGAAACTTAAGAACAATGCTTACCGTTAAGGGTGATGAACAGAATAGTTTGGGCAATCACGGATTCGGTGGGTGGAGTCACCGCAAATGAGACATTGCCCGAGTTTCTTGCGGCACTTATCAGACGTGTGCCCTTGTTTCTTACAGAAATTGACGAAGGCCCTGGGTTTGCTCGTTGTGGACCGCCGTGGTTAGGGCGCTTTGCAGCGGTGTTTCCTCTATCGTTGCCTTAGCGTTTGTGATTGTAGGTATGCACAGCGCCGATGGAAACGTGAGGATACTGCGGTTCCAGAGATAGGGCATGATTCATGACTTCACGCATCGTTCCATACTGATTATTGACTACGTGCCCATGAATGGCAGGGCGCAGACCGCCTTCAAACCTTCTGGCTCGACTCGCTGCATCAGGTAAATAGGCCTTAGCGAATTTTGAGAGTCGGTTGAATTCGGCGGAGTACTGCTTCACCGTCATACTGCCCTGCCTCAGTTGCACGAAATCATTTTCCATTTGACGTTGTACTGGAGGGGGTATAAACTCCTCTTCAAACGCGGCACAAAAAGTCGTCCACGAGATCGCCTCCTCTCCGTGATCAAATTGGAGAGATCGTCGATGCACGTCCCACCAATCGTGCGCGTTGAGGCGGAGCTGTAGTTGCGCGCAGTCGACGCGCTTCTCTTCGGGAACTTCTAGCAGAGCGAAGTGATCTTCAAGCTCGGCTAGCCAATCTAGAGCTACCACTGGGTCCTCAGTCCCGTTGAATGGGGTGTTGCAGACTTTCTTGAAGAGTCCCAAGTTGAAGGCAGTCACGTCCCTCGGCCTTGGAATTTGTGGCGTCTCTACTTCAAGCACGGGCTGTTCCACCGGAGTCGTTGCTGTTGCGGCGGAATGGTTGGCAGCCAAAGTCTGAACAATCTGTTGCAGGGCATCCACCTACTTTTGTTGGACTGAGAATCGGGTCTCTAGATTACTCTCGAGCTTGGCTTGGCGAGCATCGTCTCGTTGTCGTTGCGATTCTAACATTTGCATTACCCGCTCAAGCGGGTCGACTTGAGACATGCCTCGTTGGCTCCGAGAGCTTCCCGAAGTACCCGAACTACTTTCTTGTGTTTCGTTCGGTGGCGCTGCAGATTGCGCTGGATCCATTCCTTCAAAAGAAGGTAAATTATATTAGGATCATAATGTATTATGGACTTATTGCATGAACGTATCTCATTTTGGCCTAGCGAGTTCAAGAGTTCGCACAAGAATTTGATCGTTAAAGGAACTTTTCCAGCACGAAGTCTAAGGAACTTGAATCTGTGCTCTGAGACCACTATGTCACGCCCAGAGGCGTCCCCCGAGTCGTGACCGCCGTGCGGGCCTGGAGTTGCGCCCGCACAAGGCTTTAATGATTTGCATAGCAAGCACATATTCAGAGTACGCAGATAAATTAAAACACAGATTTGAAACATAGAAAAGTTCTCTTTATTGATAATGAACATCTATTACAAACTCTTGAACGAGTTAGCTAATATGTCGAACGGCTTACAAAAGAGATGACTCAAAATGAGATAGCAGTCCTGTACATTACATCCCTTTATAAACTCAAAATAATAAGGACCTCCAGGCTGGAGGATAGCTTTGCCACGGAGCTGCATTTGTGTATGAAGAGTTGCAAGCTCCTGACTTGAAGATGCTTCGAGGGCGCGGTGAAGATGCGCCAACAGTTGGACTGGATCGGGTAGACGACTTCGGCTCCTCGCTCGGTTCGCCTTAGTGCGGAGAACCTGTTTCAACGAGGGTCAGCATATCGAAACATGCTGGTGAAGGCGAGCTAGCCTGACTATACCAATCAACAAGTTATTTAGTAAAGCATGCATATTTGTGGGTTTCTATCTTGCCTTAGTTCATTTACAAGTCAGCAGCATATAGAATTTACTGAAATGAACGTGCCACCGTTCGGTGGATTTTACCTGCCCGTCTGAATGACCTGCACAATACTTACCTTGCCTTCCCTGCCACGAAGACACAAGTTAGTATGCAACAGGTTTAAATATACACGTTGGGATCACTGGCTGGAGCCATAATGGACCGTTTAGTCTTTGAACAAAGATGGTGTGCAACGAAGCACGTGAGGCGCTGCACGCCATCCCATTCGCACGTGAGACTATCGTGAAGTTCCGTCCGGACCGGATCGGTGCCAGTGCCCCAGCGACCGTCCGCGGAACCCGTTACCTTGTGCACAAGTTGTCCGTGATCAATCGTTCGTGGCACGTTAACGTTGATGCAGTTGAGGCACGTGAACAAGATAAGCAACATTGCATGATTTATTTACATTGCAACTACGTTATTTTCATGTATCAGGATATACGTTTAAACTTGTATCTATACATTTGATGAACATTACGAACGAACAAGCATGCAAAGATATAACCGTTCACGAGTTTATTGACAAGCATAATGAACCCAGTCTATTCTCTTTTATCTTGGTTTCTTTTATTATTACTTGGTATCGTTTGATCGGGGCAAGGAGTGAAGCTTGAAAGCAGGGCTAGCTAATCGGGTTGGTAGCCACTCACTTAGATTTTTGGAAAGAAGAAGGAAAGAGGCGCTTCACGACTCCGCTCGCAAGCCGCCTACTGCTCGTTCACCTGCACACGAACAGCTCGATTAATACTTCTTCCTCTCTTTCCAATCTCGGAATAAAAGTGCAAGTCAATGAACGAAAATAATGAAAACCATCGAAACCGTTCAAGGAAAACAAGCGAATCCCAAAACCAACTCAAAGCACGAAAGCAACAAGCGACATCGAAAACCGAGGCAATAAAAGATAGCAGCGGAGAGGTCCCTCCTGACTCTGCCGCTAAGCCGATCCTTGGGGCACAGTCCACTGAATATGGGAATCGATTCCGAAGAAACAAATCCATAACGAGGACGAGTTCTTAATTTAATCTATCCCGATCGAACGATACCGTCTTGTGTTTCTTAGCCGCGCTCTCCACACCGGGAGAACAGGGCGCTACATGTTGCAGGAAGCGCATCGCTCTCAGTATTCCATACATCCAGGTGCTAACAAGATGTATCGGGATATGCGAGAGAGTGTGTGGTGGTATGGCATGAAGAGGGAAGTGGCACAGTTTGTATCCAGATGCTTAGTGTGCCAGCAGGTGAAAGCCGAGAGGCAGAGGCCAGGAGGGTTACTTCAGCCATTACCCATTCCAGAGTGGAAGTGGGAACACATTACTATGGATTTTGTGTCCAGACTTCCACGATCTCCAGGAGGGAAAGACGCGATTTGGGTCATTGTTGATAGATTGACCAAATCGGCCCACTTTTTGCCTTTCAAAGTGGGTTTGTCTACGGAGAAGCTGGCAGAGATGTATGTGAGGCAGATCGTTAGGATACACGGAGTTTCCGTTAGCATAGTCTCAGATCGAGATAGTCGTTTCACTTCTCATTTCTGGAGGAGTTTGTAGGAGAGTTTGGGCACTCAGCTCAAGTTTAGTACTGCATATCATCCCCAGATAGATGGGCAGTCAGAGAGGACTATCCAGACTCTCGAGGATATATTGCGCACTTGTGTACTAGATTTTGGGGGTTCTTGGAAGGACCATCTCCATTTGGTAGAGTTTGCTTACAACAACAGTTACCAGGCCAGTATAGAGATGTCACCTTTTGAAGCTCTATATGGTCGGAGGTGTCGTACTCCTTTGTCTTGGGACAATATTGGAGAGAGAATTTTGCTTGGGCCAGAGATGGTTGTGGATGCAGCGGAGAAGGTTCATTTGATCAGAGACAGACTTCGAGTGGCGCAGGACAGACAGCGGCATTGGGCCGATAGCCATCGGAGACCTTTGGAGTTTGAGGGATAGTTTAGATTTTGTTTGTGCTTGTTCTTGTTTGTTATAGATTAAGTTCTTAAGATGGTGTTTTGTTCTAGGTGGGTGGTTTGGTGTTTCTGAGGATTTCTCCGACACGAGGCATGATTCGCTTCGGTGGAGGCGGAAAGCTTAGTTCGCGATTCATCGGACCTTTCACTATTCTAGAGAGGGTCGGTGCAGTTGCTTATAGACTAGACTTGCCACCTGCATTGGAGGGAGTGCATAACGTGTTTCATGTGTCACAGTTGAGACGATACGTGGCAGATCCTAGTCATGTATTGGATCACTCGGAGATAGAGGTGGGCCCTACTCTTAGCTATTCAGAGCAGCCAGTTGAGATTCTGGATCGGAGAGAGAAGGTGCTGAGGAACCAGACTATTCCTTTGGTGTGCGTCGTATGGAGGCATCACTCTCCGGGGGAGTCTACCTGGGAGAGAGAGGATGACATGCGAGAGCGTTATCCATATTTGTTTGTACCTTGAGGTATGTTATTTCTAGTTCTGTTCATTAGTTAGTTGTGATTCTTTAGTTCTGTTCTATATTTTTCTGGGGGTAGTTTTTGTCTTTGAATTTCGAGGACGAAATTATTTTAAGGAGGGTAGACTTGTCACTACCACATTTTAGGAAAAAGGGTATTTTAGTAATTTCCTATTTAAATAAATATTGTGCATGGTAAATAATTTTTGTTGTATTATTTAATTATTGTTGGATGTTATTTAATCATTTTAGACTTATTTTAGTAGGCCCAACTAGTGTAGTTTGGACCCATGGACCAACATGAATTAAATAGTTAGATTTGGCCCATTTAGAAAGCCCATAGTTAAGGAGATGGATTAAATTAATTAAGTGATTAGACTAGAAGTTTTCTTCCTTAATTATTTCTTCATGAGAGGCCCTAAGGGGTACATTGGACATTTTACAATTGCTTGGGAGAGGGGCAAGGCCGGCCTATTAAAAGAGGGGGGAAATTTATCTCTCCTCTCATTCTCATTCCAAATCTAGATCTAGAATTTCCCACTCCCAAATTTTCTCCATTCCCATTCTAATTCTCTACCAAATTCATTCCAAATTCTTCCCAATTCACCATTAGAGAAGGAAGAAGCAAGGATCTAGAAGAAAGAAGCAAGGATCTACAAAGAGGAGCAAGGATCTATAATTTGGAAGCAAGTTCTTCTCAATTGGAGGTTTCATTGGGAATCCATCTCCCAATAGGTATAATTCAGTTTTTTCCATTAAAATAGCTTCTAAATCTGAGATTTAATCATGTAAAATCAACCTATATGTATGTACTACCCATAGGACTTTGTTTTGTGTTCATAGGAGACCCATGGAGAAAGTTATGGTACTTTTTGTGTTAATTTTGTTGGAATTCCGAATTTATATTTTGTTGTGTATCAATTGATCCTATAGATCAATTGGACATGAGCTTATGTGTTTTGGGGCTAGTGTCGTGTCCATAATTTGGTACATGTGGTTCATATCCCAACTATTTGGTGATACGTGTCATTTTGGGGGTTTTCCCTCCGACACGGGGCTTTGAACATGTCGTATTTTAACACGGACACACAGATCTACTTTTGACACTTTGATTTATTTATAAATATTATTTGTGATTTGTTTGTATCCTTCGGGGTACAATTGGTTGTGTGTTGGACTCGTGTCACATGCGTACCCTAGATCTAGTGGGATACGGTGTGATACTCTCCAATTGTGTGGATTTTTGAATATATCTAATTATGTATGGTTTAAATTCTTCAATTATAATTAGTAAATATATATAGATATTATATATTTATTTTGTGTATTTATTATAGTAATTATTGTAGCATAGATCTATATATTTTTGTGTGTGCTAATATGATGTACAAATATAATATGTAGCTTTCTTGCATGTAATTATATATGTACTTATGTTAATAGTATAAATTATACATAAATATTTTATAAAATATATTTGTCACGACCCGCACCCGAAATTTGGGCATGAGTCGTGGGTACGTCCAGCCTACGCCGCAGCATCGGCGGTAGAACGCTGTCTAGGTCACAAACATAGTATATCCTGTCAATAGTCTCAACTCCGTACGGAGGACAATGATAAATAAACCATAGTTCTATAATATACTCAATCACAAACTATAAGAATAATGGCACGATGAGAATTGAAAAGAGTTCTAATAAAAACCAACCACAATAAGTCCAACTCAAATCCTGGGTCTAAATGACCTCACAATGTCACAAAATAAATAAATACAACTCAGTCTCAGTCTAAAACAATAAATACAGAAAAGTAATCTAAGAACAGCCAGGTAGGATATCCTCTAGGATAGGCACCTCCTCTGGGATTTCTGGGGTGAAATCCTCCTCTATTCCTGGGCCGTAATGAGTAGGGCAAAAGTTCTCCAGGTCCTCTGAAAATGTTTACCCAGTCAGGATTGGAGCGAAGCACAAGCACTAACAACAGTTTCATTAAATTGACAAAATCTATAAACAGTGTAAGAGATACAAGATGGAAATAAATGCTGAAAATGAGAAGTACAGGAGAAATGAAATAGACAATAGAGCATCTAGCAATGAACAATAAATAGTGAATGCTAGAACAAGTAAGTCTGAATAAGATAAAACATCTAACTAAGTGTTTGAAATATTAGTTTATTATGTGATCGGCTTGGGACTAGATCAGGCTGGTTATATATGATTAGCTATGATTCTTGAAGGTCAGGCTAATCATATGGTTAGCTATGATGCATGATAATGGTCAGGCTAATCATATATAACAGCTATGAGGCATGATGATGGTCAGGCCGCACCCGACGTGAGATGTGGGGTGAGCTATGATGCATGATAGTTTGGATATGATCACATAATCTACTAATAGTTCCCCATCCCCCAGCTAGCATGATGGATTCCAATCACGACTCCTCATGATGGGGATCTAGGGTGCTAACCCGTGTATCCATAGTGTCGGAATCAAGTATGTAATACACTACAATTTATAGAAGTAATCAACCATGAAAACTGTCAGAGAATGTACTCGCCTGTGGTCCTGAGCAAAATGTGAGGATCGATGTCCAAAGTGGGATCGAAATGACCTATATATAAGATAACAAATGTTAAAATGGTGTTTGGAATAATAAAAGTGATTATCTAATTTGAAATGGGGTGTTAGGCCATTTCTAGGTCTATACTAACTATTTACACTAGGTAATGGGTTATCATATACTAATTATCGATATCTAATTAGACTAACTCTTAATACTAAGTGTTCTAGATAATTTAGTATCTATTATTAATGCTATTGATTACCTTAACTAGTACTATACCACCTATCTTTTTACCTGATACTTAGTTAAACATCCTTGATACCTTGAATGAATTCTTGACTTACTACCTCAACTCTCATACACACCAAGCCATCCCATATAAACCACTGTAATGTGTTCCCTCTGATACACAAATCAGTGTGTTTCACTGATACACCCTGATACTTACCTACAGATCCATGGTGATTTTACCACAGATGCTAAGCTGCCTAATACACAGCTCTCACATACTAGTTAGGCTCACACAACTGCTACACACATACACCCAATTCACAGCCATACTCACTGGTTTCAGGACACTGCTACATACCTTCTGCTGTACCCAACTCTCTCTCCTTGCTCCTCTAAACTAATACTCATAACTCTGGGGTACTCTGTTTCCCTCCCAACCTACTGACTGACACTAACTATAGATACTGAAAAGTAATCTGTGCACATGCTATCCTCACTATTACACAGTCTACATATAGCTATCTAACTCAGAAATCTGCACCTAATACACATAAATAATTCCTGATACACTGACACTCAAATACCCTAACTAGCTGCTGATACAAATCCCTCACTCACACACACCTAATTACCCATGAACACAGGTTCATTGATACACTAACTGACAATACATAATTCTAATTGTTCAATGATACATCCTTAACACTAACAGCTAACTAATCTTAACTGTACACAACTTACACTATATAATGCTAAGACTACTATGCTAACATATATTAACTTACTAACTGACCAACTTATGACTAGCACTACTGACTGATACCATCATAACACTAACTTATACATGGGCTAACTGTTAACCGTCCTCACTCACACACATAGTTGATTTACTGATACATCATCTCCCTCTCCCTAAAATCACTCACTGCAAGTTTACTGATACACTGGAATCTGATACCCATATGCCCAACACACTGGACAGGAAAAATACACAGGCTCCTCACCTAACTGCTACACATATTTACTCTACTGAAATTGGTACACATGATATATTCAGCCACACACACACTGCATTACATAGATACATACAGCTACACATCTACACAGCTACACACAGACACATAGTTAGACACATACTGACACACAGGTAGAAGTTCACTGCACACAGGCATAAAATAATGATTCATAATACCCAACCACACACTGAACTGAAATCTGATGAACCTAGGACACACACACTGAATTCCTGATGCCCATGCTGGCCTCAACTACCCTGAAACTCCCTAGTGTACACACAGCAACTCTGAAACCCATACTCTATTCAACTAATATACAGGACCCAAACACTGATGAACCACACAGTGAACTACAATGCACACCCATTGTTCACTCACGGTGCTGAACTTAGTTCTTTTTATCCCCCAATATCAGATACACTGCACCTACAAATCCTATTGATACATAACCCTCACTAATACCAACTGCTCCTACAAATCAAATTCAAAACCCCAAATACACAGCCATATACACACAGATATTTGGATACTCACACACACAGATACCACAGAATCACTGCACTAAATTATGGACCAACCCGACTTGCACAGGAGTCTCCTCACCTCGAATGTGCCCAATGAATCCCACTGTACATGCCCCAGATCTACACCCGACTGTGCACAACCTATTTACAACACAATATATATATATATATACATATAGATTCCCATATCAATTTTGCAGAAATTTAAATAAGTTAGATAGGTAAGTTCCTAATAACATTTCATCAAACATATACAGTACAGAAACGAAAATTACCTAAAACCCTTGAATCCTCAAACCAAAAACCCTAAGAAATCGAGTTCAACCCACCCCCTATGAGATGAAATCAGTCTACCTACAATACCTAGGGTTAGGGTTCCTGGTAATTGGGGAAAACAATGGTTGGGGACACTTAAACCTAAACAAAACCCTAAAATCAACTCTACACAGATGGGGTGGATTCCTAATGGCTATTAACATCTGAAAACAGAATTTAAAGGAATAGAAATAGGGTTTTTACCTGCAGGGAGATGGTTCCTTATGAAAGTTCTTCCTTCCCAAGTTTCCTTGACCCAAGTTCCCTGCTTTCCTTGCTTTGGAGGAGGAGAAAATGGAAACCTAGGGCTAGATCTCGAAAATTGGGTGGGGAGATGGTTTCTCTTGTGGAGGCTAGGGTTTCCTTTTTCTCTACGTAAAGAATAGCTTAGAAAGAGGCTTCCTTTTTATATTAACCTAGTTTTAGGGTTTCCATGCATAGTTTTTAGGTTAAACCCCCTGGCCCTCTCATGTAGAACCTAATTAACTCAGGTTTAGGCCTTCTAGGGTTTGAGGTCCAAACCTAAAATTAGAATTCTAGGGTTTCACTAGAACTGGGTTTTTAAATTAGGGTTGACTCACTAGGGTCTGTCCTAATGAGTTCTAGGGTTTGACCTAAAACTAAACATTACTAATAATAATATAATTAGTTACAAAACTCAGCAATTAATTAAATTCATAATTATTTAAAATGGTGAAATTACACAAATGCCCTTATTTGGAATTGTGGTAGTGACAATATTTATGTGTTTAATTGTGTAATTATATTAATTATAATTATTATGTAATTATTTGTATATTAATGTATATATTTTAGGTGTACTTCTAGCCATGTAAAATATGAACATTAATATGTGCATGTGTTGTAACTATTGGTATTTAATTATAAGTTTATATGTGCATATATATATAAGTATATAATTATTTATTTATATATATGTATTGTGATCATTATTGCATATATATATTTATATATATATATATATTTCTTTATTTTGGTAGCAGTAGGTTTGTGACAGTGAAACTGTCGCTAAATAGGCGGGTCAGCAGCAGCCGCTGTAGCCCACTGTGCATTAATGACAGTTCTGTCATTAATGCTGCAGGCGGGATCTTAGCAGCAGTGGCGACAGTTTTCGGTGACAGTTGATTAACTGTCACCAATGCAGCAGCAGTGGGTTTTATTACACAGTGGCTTTTGCGACGTTTTCTGTGACAGTTGAGACTGTCACTATAAGCTGTTTTAATTAAATTGTATTTTTAACTCCCTGTTTTCAGTGACGCTTTGGCAGTTTTAAATTATATTTTATATATTATTATTGTATATATATATATATGTGTGTATATATATGTGTTTTGTGAGGTATAATATTTGTAATAATATATTATTTTATTTGTATAAATATTGGTTGTTTATATATTATATTAGAGTATGTATTATTTGTATTATTAGTATACTTTGTGTGAGTATGATTTGGGATCTAATTTTTATTCCTAAATTGTTGTATTTTATTTCTATATTATTTATATAGATTTCTTGTGAGGTTGACCTTGGTTTGACTTTAGTTGACTTTAGAGTTGACCATAGTTGACTTTTGACTTAGAATTTATTTATTGACCTAGGAGTTGACTAGTTTGACTTGTTCTCTTTCCGGGACCTTGTTTTAATGTGGTATTCCATATCTAGGTCTTCGAGGCACCGAGTCAGACATCTGTGAGACTGTTCTTTGGATTTCAGGCGAGTACATTCTCTGATAGTTTCTCATTTATGATATCCTCTATGTTCACTGTATCTAGTGTAGATATCCATGTTCTCTTGACACTATGGTTACACGGATTGGTATATCCGGATCTCGTCATAAGAAGTTATTCCTTGGTATATGGTGTATATGGTGCAAGTATTATTTCATTGGTTATCTTGTACATGTACAGACACCGATTCTCGGGGAGACTAGCTATCTTCTTGGGGAATCTAGTGCCATAGCATACCGTGGTTGGATCTATTATACCAGTTGGGGGTGGGGAGTATTAGTATAGATATGTGATCAAATCCCTATTGAATAAAGTATTGGTAAGCGAATAGTGTTGATCATGCACCGCACGTATGATTAGCCAGGCCGCATTGTATCTTGCCCAAGCCGATCACATGTTAAGCTAGTACTCACACACTTAGTCATTAGTATTATTGTTTCATTGGCATATTGTTCATTATTGTATTTCTTTCCAGTATTTCCTTATTGTCTATATATCTCTTGTATCTATTTTGTGCATCTTGTTTATCCACAGCTATTTACTGTTACATAGTTTTTATCATGGATTAGAACTGCTGTTAGAGATGTACTCTGCTCCTTTCCTGACTGGATATATTTTTCCAGATGACACTGAGGAGTACCCTACCTATTATGGACCCCAGGATGTTGTGGGTTTAGATTCGGAGACCCTGGCTCAAGAGGGACTTATCCCAACTGAGACAGTTGACCCTGGAGTGTAGCTTGTAGTATGATAGTATTCTTTTGTACTGGATTTATCTCCAGCTTATTTTTGTTACTCTTCAGACTCATTGATGTATTATTTTAAACTCATGAGTTGATGACTATTCTATTCTTATCTGATCCGTGTTCATTCTATCTTAGTTCTGTGATTGAGTACACTATCTTTTGGTGGTTCATTATATTAGATAGACTTTCTAGACAGCGTTCTACCGCCGATTCTGCGGCGTAGGCTGGGCGTTGTTTCCGACTAGTACCCTTACCCCGGGTGCGGGTCGTGACAGGATTTACAATGCGTACGTCGCCCCCATTTATTCTAAAACTCCATCCTTGTATTATAAACCCTATAATTTATAGCCCTCCAAAGACCCCATGTGAGCCAAGGCCCAACCCAAGAGGGGTTGACCAGTCAAACCTATT
Organism: Iris macrosiphon; assembly: GCA_036927795.1. Classification (NCBI taxonomy): domain Eukaryota; kingdom Viridiplantae; phylum Streptophyta; class Magnoliopsida; order Asparagales; family Iridaceae; genus Iris; species Iris macrosiphon. The sequence continues at coordinate 389,915 of JAYESA010000145.1, forward strand.
TTAGGTCAAACACCAACACCCCATATAAATATCCTTTTCTTTTTATTCACAAACACAAACCCAATACCTATCCCCTATTTACTATTCATCACCTCTCCCAGCCGACTTCTATTCTTCCCTCCCCTTGTGCACCCTACCTGGCCGGAGCTCCCCGTTAACCTTGTCAACGACTCGCCGGAGTAGCCCACTTCTCAGACTCCATGTGTGCGACTTCTAACCTAGCCTCGTCCAACTGACCTATGTCCGACCAGTCACGGTCTCATCCCCGACCCCGAGGCCTGTTTATGAGACTCTTCTGCCGCCGGAGCATGTGCAGACCTCAGCCGAACCTGTCCGCGCTCGCATCTTCCTCAGCACAAGAGACCAGCAGCGGCCAGACACGATTGGCTGGAACGCTTTTCCGAGGCGGGAGTGGATTGGGAATTTCAAGGGAGTGAACTTTAGAGAAAGAGAGATATGAGATTCAGGGAATAGTATCTTCTCTACAAATTGGAGGTGGAGATTCTATTGTCAACGAGGCTCATTATTTTATTAATTGATAAGAGTTTCACCAAAGGACGTAGAACAGTTCATGTCGCTGCCGCTTGCCTCTACCTTGCTTGTCGGGCTAGTAAAGAGCCAAAGCCGTATCTTCTCATTGATTTTTCGGATTACTTAAGTATAAATGTTTATGTATTAGGTGCTGTGTTTCTGCAGCTGTGCCATAAGTTAAGACTCGAAGAGCATCCATTTGTTCAAAAGATTATTGATCCCAGCCTTTTCATCCACCGATTCACAGAATATTTACTGGGGAGGCAGAAATCACAGAAAAACCCAGTTCTGAAACTGCATTACGCATTGTAGCTAGCATGAAAAGGGATTGGATGCAGACAGGGAGAAAACCGAGTGGATTATGCGGTGCAGCATTATATATATCTGCACTTTCTCATGGACTCAAGTTTTCCAAATCAGATATTATTACTGTTGTACACATTTGTGAAACAACTTTGACAAAAAGGCTGGTTGAATTTGAAAATACAGAGTCTGGTGGGCTGACGATTGAGGAGTTCCTTACAAGGGCTGATGAGCTTAGAGAGTCTGATATAAGCCAGTTGCCAAGACCTGGTAAAGTGCTTTGTGCACACGAGGACGAAGCTCATTTTGCACATGGGCTTTGCAGAGAATGTTACGATGAATTTATTGAAATTTTGGGAGGAGTTCAGGGTGGTGCTGAACCTCCGGCTTTCCAGCGTGCTGAACTGGAAAGGCAAAGAATGGAGAAAGAAAAAGGAAAGGAAATGACTGGAGAATGGACTGATGATGTTGGATTTGTTCTGCGCGACTTTTGGAGCAGGTTATTGGTACATCGCAGTCTTCTGGCCAGGCAAGTATACCTTGCCATTGTACTGTTATTCTTATTCCATATAATTGCATGCATCTTTATTTTCTGTCTTTAGTTCATCTATTTTAACTGTTATATAAAATGCGCGCGACGGTGTCGTCGTGAAATATTTTTATTTATGTATTTGCATTGACCTGTTTATGAGACTACCCCATTATCATGTAACATCATTAGGTTTATTGGCCGTGACACAGTTGTTACACGAGTTGTGAGTCTCATGTAGATCACGGACTTGCGTGCAGGTTGGCCTCCTGTATGTGTGGGCCGTGCGTTAGGAATAACTGCTGTTAGAAACTTTGTATGCTAGTAGACTTGGAAGTTATTAGAGGTATTATCATGTCATGGATGTGACATGCTTAGAGCATGGGGTGGGAAGAACAACAAATAAGACGTGTGGGCTCCGTTGCACTTTCCTTGTGTAACCCGTACGCTCCGCCGGAGATGCGCGGTCATGATGACCACTATATATTATATTATTATCAGGCGGGCCTCCGGTGTTCGAAAGACGCCGTGCCTTTGTAGGCCCCTGGATCTCCAAGAGAACTATGCCAATCCCATTTTAGCCAGATAGCCCACGCATTGGGAAAGTTGTTCTTAAACTGCATTCACTTTAGACGGTTAGGCGACCCATCGGATATTTATTTCAGTACTTTATTGGCATGTGTTTAAGTATCTTGTTATGTCCCTCTGAGGACCTGGTCCCCTGCCAGGTGTATCTGTTCTTGAGTATTTACAGGAGCGCAGATTTAGAGAGTTATAGATGCTTCGTGGATGCCTTCTCTTCGAGCCATGATCGATAGCTGGTATACTTATATTGGGCTTGATTGTGTTGTACTCATATTGTATTTACTTTTCCATTTGAGTTGGTAGTGGATTTGCTTCCATCCAACTATCATCCTTAGATACTTCTTATTGAGATCTAGTTTCAAAGACATTGGTTATTTTATTCATATTTGATTTTCGTGGATGAGATCTAGATTATACCCTGTGACTCGTGACATATGTTTATACCACTTGTGGATTTGATATTCATATTACAGCGTACGTATGGATTTGGTTTTCATATATTGGAGTTGCCATATCCATGCGGCTGGCATGCTTACGTGTTCCTAGTCCTACGTATTTGGGACTGGGGCGTGACAATAGGTGTCTCCTCAGATATCGGTCTCTCGGACTGCGGCATCAGTGTAGCCCTCGAAGTCTGACCCGCTAGGTGGTGCGTCGGGACAGTCTGAGAAGTCTGGCCCTCCGGCTGCTGCATCTGGTCGTCAGGAGAAGTTTGGTGCCAATGTATCAGTAGGGCCTGTGGGATCACTGGGGCCTGTGGTGGTGGCTGCTCTCCGGGTGGTCCCTGGGACGTCTCCTCTCTCGGTGCGGTGGCGGATGGCACTATGACACCGTATGCCTCGCATCCGCTACGCAAGTTCATCTTGCTATAAGAAATAAAACTTCATTAAAAGAGTACGGGAATAACAAACAGGATGCAGATATTCAAATAATCAAATGCGAAGAAGGTTCAAGGGCGGTAATCAAAGTGGATGAGATCTAATAATTTCTATCCTATCGCAGGCTTGCTGGGCATGATACTATACCACAAGCGATAAACAGAGACCTGCATGGGCCACCACTAAAACCATATCATGCCCCAGTCCCAAAATACATGGGACCAGGCCATATGGCAATGGCCAGCTAATACGACTCCGAGGGATTATCTAATTTAATGGATCTAACAAATCATACTACACTATCCTAAAATACTAACAAGTCTAATATGCTAACATACAACAGGTAAATGTCTAATCTCATCCAGAATACAATATAATAAATGACTGAAACAAGTGCTGGTAAATGAAATACAAGAGTTTGAATATCCATAATATATCTAAAAAGTCTGATGGGGACAAACCCACTGAAATACAGCAATGAGATAACAGTACAGAAAGAAGTAAGATAACTAGACTAGGGTATCAACTATCTAGATAAGAATGCTCTAGTCCGAAACAGCTATGTACCCAAATCACGAGAACTCCTCTGTAAATGCCTCAAAGTCCTCAGTCACGAATCTTGTTTTTACTCCTGCTCCGTAGATGGTCGGGTACAAGTGCTCGTCCGGATCTGGAAGGAAACCAGGTCCTCAGAGGGACGTAATAAGATACAAAAATGCATGCTATAAAGTAAATACTATGTAAACTCGAGGGTGATCTAACCAGCTAAGTAAAATGCATTTGAAGACAACCTTAGTACGTATGGGTAGGTGAAAGGTATAAAGCATAGCGTCGAGCCAGAGGCTAGGTACCTGGCATTAACTGTAAACTGGATGCCAGGAGTATATGCTGACTACATCACCGATCATGATAGTGCGCAGCTAGTAACCTCTGCCGGATTATCGACAACCATATACGCCCATAATCGGGTAACCTGAGCCCATAACCGGGTAACACATGGCCCATAACCGGGTAACACTGAGGCTCATGGCCCCGTAGTTTACTCTGAAACTACGGCAGCCAAATGTCTGTCCCATACGCCTACTAATTGTCTTTCCCACCCAATGCTAATGTACAAGTCACGAACACGATGTGGATATCTCGTACTACAATGCAAGTCGCTAAAGAAATATACAACTAAGCTAAATACCGTCACACGTGCTGCTCATACTGATGGCCAGTCAGTCATGAAGCATGCGTCCCTACATGAACTCACTTTGTGATGTGTAATGATACGTGTCAAGGCCTGGGAAGTCATACTGATAACTCCACAACTTTAGGTGAGTCCACTAGACACTAGGTCAGACACAAGTCCTAACGTTAACGCCTTCGTTGACTGCACCGAGTCTTTCTCGAACGCGCACAGTTAATATTAAAATAATAAAACATGCAGCTAAATAATATTTAAATTTAAACAGTATAACAAGGCAAGGTATACTTGCTTGGAACTCTGGTGTGCACAAGCAATGATCCGGAACCAACAGCCAAGGTAGTATCGTCTTGGATGCCTACGAATAAATAATATTAAATATTAATCACTACATTACACTATGCTAATCACGTACACAAGTACGACCTATGCAATATCACGAGTTACGCAGATACCAAACCAAATAAATATTTTAATTAAATACGTTGGCTAAGGTTGACTAGTCACGGGTCAAGGGGGTTAGGGGTACACTTAGTCTACTAGTTCACAGCATTTTACAAGTCATTCTATGGTATAAATTCTCACATGTTACAATCACGGTCACAGCTCGAATTCGTGTAGGTGCTAAGTCACATCTCTAATACATGGGTACCAGGTATCCTAATTATTTCTAGGACACGTCTGATGTGGGTAGTCATCTAGGTCTCCATGCACGTGTATGTCATGACTCAGATACCGTGCACAGCAAAATAATTATTACCAAAATATGCTAAAATAACAGATAACAGTTCACACAAAATACCAGTCCTAACTGACAGGATAATTTGCACAAGTTCGTGTCTAAACACCTAGGTCAACATAAGTGTTCCTTATTAAAAATAGTCATAATTATTACGAGGTAATTACCAACATTAATATTTATATAAAATATGTACACTTACACAAACACAAGGGTCTACATACATTACGTGTCCATACAACAATACATTATGAAACTAATTACGTAATATACTAAATTATAAGTCCTAGCTAGCATATTATCAATATACGTGCACGAGGCCAGTTGTCTAAACTCTAGGTCAATCAGTATTCACATTAATTAATCATAATTACTATGAGGTAAACTCTAATTACTGTCCTACACATGTACAGCTAACACAATGAGGTATTCAATAATACTAATATTATTCTAACAATTAAACACACACACAATTCAAACACATTGACGTAATCGTATACGACGTAGAGAGGGAAGTACGTATACCTATCTGATTCGTGTCCGGGGGGTGTATCTGTGGCTCGCTGCTCGAGAATGGCCGGACTCCGGCGTGTACAGCAACCACGGTGGCTACAGTAGCCACAGGGTGGTGTGGGTCACAGCAACAAGTAACGGCAGCAGTAACGGCAGCAGCTACAGCGGTAGCGGTGGTGGCAGGGGGTCGTGGTGGTGGTTACTGGTGGTAGGGGGCGGCCGGGGTTGCTGGCTAAGTCTGTGGTGGAGGTGGCCGGATCGTCGTGGTGACGGTGGGGTGTGTCGGGGATGATGATGATGGTGTTGTGATGGGGATGCTGGTGACATCGGGGAGTGGTGGAGATGAAGGTGGTGGTGGTGATGGTTGTTGGTGGTGGTGGAGCCGGTGAGGTAGAGGTGACGGTGGTGAAGATGGTGAGGTCAAAGGTGGTCGAGGCGGTAGAGACGAGCGGGGGAGGTGGTGGAGGTCAACGGTGGTGAGGTCAACTTAGCGAATTTCTTATTCATTCAGCGAGTGAAAACATAAGATTTTCAAGGACACTTATGTAAATAAGCAGTCATGCGTCCAACAACATGGATACATGATGTCAGTATGCGACAAGAGTTCAGGCCGCATAACCCTCTCGGGTCGCGTAGCACTTTCAGCCGCATAGCTCGTTGGCCGCATGTGAAATTCGTCTTCTCCAACAGTAGGTTCAGCTAGGGCAAAAAAGCTCCAAAAACTGGAATTTTATTTTGTCCATAAAATCCACATTTATGTCCAAAGCGGGTGAACCAAAAGTCAAAATTCTCTAAATTGAAAGCTCTATCATGTAGCAAAAACTGGTTTTCTAAAATACATGTTTAATAGATCAAAACCAAAAAAAATTCATGAAACCCATAAAAACTCTAAGTTAGAAATGTAGATCTACACTAATCCATCCATCAAAACAGAAAACTCCTAGTTCTAAAAGTACTAAGAAACACATAACAAACATAACGAAACAATAATATGGAGGTTTCTCCATTTCTCATGCAAGGTGTACTTGCCTATTGAAATGTGGAGAGCAAACTAAAAAGAGAGGAAAAAAATAAAGAAGTGAAGAGAGAGAGAGAGAGAGAGAGAGACACACACACACACACACACACAGAGAGAATGTTGGGTTAAATATAGTATGGTTGAACCAAGGGTTCTCATGACTTGAACCAATCCACAAAATAAATCATGAGCAAGGTAAAACCAAAGAATGGGTCTAGTCTCCATGAACATGTAACCATGCCAAAATAAAAATACGTTCCAAATACGTATATCGGGAACGGGGAGTGACACACATGATAGAATGGCAAGTTCCAAAATACAAGCTATACACGTGCTCGGTGGCTAAATGCCTCAAAAGTAATAGGTACAAGATCAAGTGGATGATAAAGAAGAAACCCACTCATGTACTCGGGTGCTCCTAGTGTTCACCATCTTGAGGCAGGAAATATGGAAGATCCTATGATCCTACTCTATAATTTGGCCATACAAATCCAGTGGGGTCAGACCCCAAAATAACAAGTACCACAAGAGAGCCAAACTTATGAACTAAAACCAGCATGCAGACAAATCAGTAAGAAATAGCATAATAAACAGTTAAATAAGTGCAACAGGTAAAATAAAAGCTCAGGAGTAATTAAACAGGGCATCTGGAATCAGTACTCGGGTTACCATTTTCAGATCAGCTGTTAATAAAATTAGGACATGATTAGACTAGACTAGAAATCAAGTGATCACGGCCAATCATGTCCTACGATTTGCTATCATTAGCTAACTAGGGTTATCACAGTCCTAGTTACTAACACATGTAGTTTGAGATTCCTTATAGCCACATGTCCTGCAGACTATCAGGGTTATCCAGACGAACATGTACAAAGTATAGATTATCAGGTATAATCATTTCTTATCTTTTCTGGTAGTACAACACTCGACGGTGTGCTGAAAGTGTGTCCCTCACGACGGAAAGTTCCAAATCCATCAAGTGTCGCTTGGATACCAGATTGCATGTATCAAGAAAATCTCTCTATATATTTTCTAGTTTATTATTCTTGTTATTAGCCTGGACAATTATCAAGGATTATCGAGCATGGTGCTCAGGAATCTTCCTTAAATATGATGCATGATAGGACAGTAACTTGACAAGTACAATCAAAATTAACCACGAGGATACATGTCATACAGTACAGGTGCTACTAATAGCCTTGATCAGGTTAGTTATAGGAATTCTCAAGTCAGGAGTGTGCTACGTTGAGCTACTTATCAGGATTTATCAGGATCAGAAGTATCAGTAAAGGATCAGGATTATCAGGATTATCATTTATAAAGTACAATCACTAGATCATGTCAGTAAATTAAGATCAATATCAAGAATGTCATGCTCTGGAATAACCAAAATTAACTAAAATAACGGGATAAAAGAGAACCAGAGAATCATCAAGAGTTAAGCATGTTAAAAAGAATACAGGCATACATGTGCATAAATTAATAATTCAGGGTTGACGCACAAAATCAGGCAAGAAAATAATATTCGCACACAATGGGTCAAAAACCACTATTGGCACACAAATGGCCAAAACGGGTATTGGCGCACAAATGGCCAAAAATAGTTTTATTGCACAAATCACTAATTCAGGCAGTTTAGATGCACTTTGATACAAAAGTCCTCCAAGCAAGATGACGCACAATCATACTAAAGCGCACTTTGTCAAAATTGGTGCTATAATCAACTTTTGTTTGAGCTTCTCGAAAGAGATTTGACATTTATCTGTCCAATCAAAGCGCACATCTTTCTGTGTTAGTTGCGTCAAGGATTCATAAATTCTAGTAAAGCCTGATACAAAGTGCTGATAATATTCTGTTAATCCGAGGAAACTATGAACTTCTGCAACTGTTCTAGGTATTGGCTATGTCTCAACAGTTTTTATCTTCTGGGGATCCACTTCAACTCCATATTTCGCAATAATATATCCTAAGTATGAAATACGATCAAGCCATAACTTGCACTTACTGTACATGGCATATAACTTATGTTCTCTAAGGATTTAAAGAACTATGCAAAGATGTTGCTCATGATCTGCTTCACTTCGACTGTAAAACAAGATATCATTGATGAACACAATCACGAACTTGTCCAATATGGCATAAATATATAATTTATGAGATCCATAAACACAGCTGGCACATTGGTTGCTCCAAAGGGCATTACTAGAAACTTCCAATGTCCATATTTTGATCTGAATATTGTCTTGGATATATATTCCTCTCTGACTCTGATCCGATGATATCTCGACCGCAAATCAATATTGTAGAACACTGTTGCTCCACTAAGCTGATCGAACAAGTCATCAATCCTTGGCAAGGGATACTTGTTCTGATAGTTACTGCGTTGAGGGTACGATAATCCATACATAATTGTGACGTTCCATCCTTCTTCTTTACCATTAGCATTGGGGATCCCCAAAGTGATCTACTAGCATGAATGAATCCCTTGGTTCTCAATTCTTCAATCATTCGGTATAAGACTTCCAACTCTAATAATTCTATCATGTAGACTCTCTCTGACACTGGTATTGTTCCTGAAAGTAGATCAATGGTGAACTCTATCTCTCTTTATGGTGGCATGCCTGGAAGATCTTCTGAAAACACATATGGAAACTCACTGACCACTCTGGAGAATTATACTCCTTCGGCTACTGCCATTCTCATGATTGCTGACGGAAATCCCATCTCGCCTCTAGAACATGAGAATTCCTTCTTACCAGGGATACGAAAGATAACATTGTCATTATGGCAATCTATCATCGCGTATGGGCACTCAACCAATCTATTCCTAGGACGACGTCATAATCTTCCATAGAAAATTATATCAATCTAGTGAGAAACTCTTGCCCGCATACTACAAATCGACACGAGGCATAAACTCTATCGACTCTCACGATACCGTTACCAGTAAGTATATTGAGTCTTACTGATAATGATTCGGGTTATCATCTAACTCGTGTCGTAAATCGTGCAAACATAAAGGAATATGATGCACCAGAATCAAACAATATTGAAGCTGAATGAGAGTTGACGAGAATGGTACCTACCACCATCTCACCTGAAGCTAGTTGCGCTCCTCTATGGTGAGTGCCATATCATGGCCTCATCCTCTCGGTGCTAGTCTTCGCTGCTGTGGACCTCCTTGCCTAGCTTGTACTTGAGCTTGGACCTGCGCATACTGCTGTGGCCTTTGTTGCTGGAATACTTAGGATTGGGTCGGCAAAGGCCTCTAACCCTGGTTCTGCGAAACCGGCACTGGAGCCCTATATTGTGGTCCTGCCGGGGATGATGATGATAAACTAGCTCTGTGTGGGCAAGATCTCACTATGTGGCCTGGAGCTCCACAAGCTAAGCACAACCCTTGTGCTCTGCGGTACTATAATAAAATGTGCCATAGTTTTCCACAATGAGAACATTCCACTGAAGGAGATGACCTTTGTTGCTGAGGACGTATCAGAGTTGGTCGCTGAAATGATGTTATCGAAGTTTTCCTGGTCGGGGTCCCAATCGTCAAAGCTCGCACTACTAGAGCTGGTGCTGAAGACTGGGTGTAAGAACCACCTGAAGTATGGGTCCTCTTACGACCTCCAGTCCTATCCACTATTCTCTGGGAGGTATACTCATGCCTTCTTGCTACTCTTAACACAACATCAAAAGTCTGAAACTCGTACTGTTCCACTTCCAATATGATCTCCAGGTGAAGTCTCTGCTAGAATATTCTTTCTCGATCTAATTCGGTTGCCACTAAAGTGGGAGCAAACCGACTAAGTCTGCAAAACTTTATCGCATAGCCGTCGATAGTCCTACCCATCTGCTTCAAGTTGTTAAACCTTTGCTGTAAGTTATAACGTGATACCACGTCAAAGTATGTGACCAAAAACCTTTCACTAAATATGGCCGAGGGAATGGGTACTATTAGTAAAACTATATGTATTGCCTACCAGTCTCAGACAAAATCTAACAACTGTAACCGAACCACCGAGACTTGCTCTTTAGCTGGAATTCCGTCTGCCTCCAGAATAGCTTCAGTGTCCTGAAGCCAAGCATCCGATGCAATAGCATCTTCGGTGCCATAGAAATACGAGGGTTGGAGGCCCTTGAAGTTGCTTGCCAAGTTATTGGCATGATATCCACCTCTTTCCAAAGTCCCTTGTACTACTGAATGAGTACATCCTCTCGACGTCCTTGAGATGCCAATAATTCCTGAATTATACAAATAAGCACATTATTGTCCCCTCATGCATCAGGTATTGGTTGCATTGGAGGAATTGCTGCAACATGAGGTACTGGCTGTATCTGGGGTTCTTCATTTTGAGCTATCCTGGACCCGGTCCCGGAATACTGAGGCTGAACCTCAAGGGTTTGCTGGGCATCGAGATATTGTCCTGCTACTGGAGGAACTCGGGCTGGACAACTAGAAGAACCAGGAACAATGTCCCTAAAAGATAGAGGACACAAGGATCATCAAGGGACGAATATGATTGATCGAGGATCAAAGCATATATTGAATCAAGATTTCAGGGATATAAATTCGATACTTGGCGGAGATCAAGGAGTAACATTATTGAGACATCTAAAATATTTGGTAACCCCCCACACTTCTAAATTTTTAGACCTGCATGAGCCACCACTTAAACCGTATCATGCCCCAAAAGCAGAATACTGGAGAGCGGAGGTGGACAAAGCCATCTACGTATACCAGAGTACTCAATATCCCGAGATACGGTCACGGCTGTCTAGACATATGAGGGTTTTACTCTACAATCCAATAGTCATTCCAGGGTCAAGAATCCTAGGTGTCTTGTAAACACCCAAATTTTTTAAAAACTAAAAATATGAATTTATGGAATTTTTCTGTGATTTTTAACTAATTAAAATAAATCTTTTTCAGGAATTAAATATTTTTGTAATTTAAATTAAATATTAAAATATTATGGAAATAATATTTTTGAGTGTAAAATAAATAATTAGGCAAAGTACAATTTTTCTGAAATTTATTGGACCCAAAAATTATTTTTAAATACCTAAAAACATAGTTTTTAAATAAACCCACCTGAACCAACCTGAACCGAACCGAACCAAACCAATATAAACCAACCCGTACTGAACCGAACCCAAACCCTAGTGGGTCGAATTCGGATATGAAATTGACTCGAATCCGCTAGACCCGACCCACTACCCAATTATCTACAGTAACTGAAGGGGAATAAAATTTTCCCGAAGGTCACTATAGCCGCCGGCCATTTCGTCTTCCGCCGCGGCCGTTTCACCCGTAGCCGCTCCGACTACCCCGCCCGTTCATTTCCTTCCGCCATCGCTGCCGATTCCTCTCCCCCACCGGACGTCGACCTCTCTGGTCCCCTCCCGGAAACCGTCGAGGCGGCTTCTCCTATAAAAACCCTCTCGACCCCTGGACACCGACCCTCACCGCTGCCAAAACCCACTTCACCGCCGCTACCGCCATCCTCCGGCCGATGAGCTCCCCACGGCGACTCCGGTGACCATTCCGTCATGACACGATGACCCCGCCACCGACGACCAGCAGATGCAGCAGTGCCGCCACCTGCCGCCGACGTGCGCCGCGCTGCCTCATCCCCGTGCAGTTTAATCAATTTCGACTCCATGTTCCGGTGAGTATTTCTCTCTCCTCGTTGCATCAATTTTTGAACAGACTATTGTGACATGTTCGCTGTGTAACCCTCTCGAACCCCATGCAATTAGACTGGGGTATCGTGTCCTGTGTCTATCGCAAATCACGATACAAAAATAGAAAAATATATCTCAATTTCGAACTTCAGAAACTGTCCCAAACTCATAAGTTCACGGTCGTTTAAATTCCAACCTGTTAAATAATTCTAAAATTTACTTGAACAGTTAAATAGTCAATATAACCGAGATTAAAACCCTGTAATTAGTTTAATTTATTTTGCTATAGATTGTATTTTATTGCGGGTGAAATCGACCAAAAGCTTGGTTATTTAAAATCGAATTCTTCTGAAACTGGGTGCATCTCGCTAAACGAGGCAACTTTATCGTATACAAAATTTATCAAAGGTGCACATCGTCAATACGGACGTGTGAGATTTTACAAAAGTTGATTTGGATATGCGTGCACACCGGAATCAACACGTATCCGTCGAAATCGTCCCGTATCAGGCCTGTTCTGAAACTCGTTGTAACTTTGTGTGTGCTTGTCGTTTTGAAACGAAACTTGTGCCATCATACTCGTAGCGTAACGCTGGTCCTGTGACCCAAGTTTTGTCTAATTCTGAGAACATTGACGAAATCCCGTATCGTGGGCCCCATGGCTCCACTTGACGGGCGATTTTGTGATCGGCTCATCGGAATCCAATTCTAGATATTTCATTAGGTTTGTATCATCGTTCTAGACTTATAGACACTAAGTTTGACAAATTTGAAGAACTTTGCCGCTGGCACATTTTTCGGTGCGAAATGGGCCACATATGGACCCCGCTTTGACCAGAAACTGTCAATTTTGCCCCTGTGTCCAAATTGGACTTATGGATAGGCAATCCTAGCTATTTCATATCTTCTGAGAGCGATGGTAATATTTATTTCAGCAACCGAAGGAGTACTTGAAGATCCTGCTGATACAGGAGCAACTATTAGAATCCAAACCCCAAGCAAGTGTACATTGCCAAACTTGCAGTACTTGCTTTATATTATTCTCTCAATTTATTTATGTGATGTATCTGTTCAACCTAGGACCATGAGATGTTGCTTAGCGTCCGAATAATATTTGGGTGTCGACGCCGTACGCGGAGTCGTGTAACGTCACTTAGAGAGTTGATATCACGACCCTATATTTTCGTGCTTGCTTTATCAAGTACGTCATACCATAGGACACCTGACACTATTCATGAGACAAAATCTTTCCTGAGTTATTCATGGTGATTCTGTATAGGATTATATGATTTGTAACATAGATCTTATATATGCATATCTATCATTATGACTCACTGCATTAGCTACAGGTCTGATCTTGCGTGTTATGGACATAAGACGTGAGGTTACATTGGATGGGGAGAGTATTACCATATTAAAGGCTGATTATATTATATATATATAGTTATTCTGGAGGTGCCTTAGACTCTGACCAGAGCTTTAGCACATGTACTGGCCCTTCGAGATCAATGCTGTTATGTGTTTTCCTGACGCAGAGCCTATAGTAGTTTCAGCCTGAGTATGATTAATGCTCTTATTTGCATATCACATAGCTGGTTACATAGTTTGCCCTGTGGATATTTATTTTATATATTGTACTTATTTGGCTTGAGTTATTCTTGTATCTTGCTATGTCCCCTGAGAACCTGGATCCGGATTATGTTCCCAGGTTTAGCAGAGGAGATCTACCCCGAGATATACGGGACAGGAGCAGACGTTGAAGCAGTACCAATACCAGAGGATGAGGTGATACCAGAAGACTTCTCCTGAGTATTTTATTACTCAGTTATTTTTTTTCTTGATACTTTATTTTCTGTCTCGTGAATTAATGTATTAAACTCATTATCGGATTGTTCTCCGAGATATTACATTGAGACTTGTTGGATATATTTTATTATTTTGATATTGATTGTGTTTATCTTCTGTGGATGATATTAGAATTAGACTGTGACATATATCGTAGACCTATTTATTGTTGTTTTACAGCTTAAGTATACTTTAATGGGTCCATTAAATTGGGTTTGTCCATTAGAGTGTGCTGCTGGCCATTGCCATGTGTCTAGTCCCTCAGTATTTTGGGACTGGGGCATGACATGATTTTTTTGGTGGCCCATGCAGGTCAGAGCATTAAGGTCTACGATTAAGGTCTGAGCATTAAGGTCAACGACTAAGGTCTCGACTATGGTCGTCGACTATGGTCTTCGACTATGGTCTATGACAATGTTGCTTTAATTTCAACTAAGGAACTGAGCAAGCCTGCGATTAAGGATATGATAAGTTATAGGATCTCATCCACTTGATTGAATCGTTCTTGATCTCTATATCGACTACAAATAAATTCTTGACTTGCATCCTGCCTTTAATCCCATGTGCACCTTTTATAGTTTATTTTGGATGCAGAGTAATGAATCCACAAGCAAGCAACGAGACTCCCACAGGAATATCACAAGTTATAGTTGTCACCTACGACGATGGAGTGACACCAGTGGGTGGAGGGCAATCAACTCAACAAAGCAATCAAGCAGATCAGCTCACCTCGAGGTTCCAGCGAGACGACATTCCACCATTGCCGCAGTTTACTCCACCGATGCCTAATTTTCCACCAAGACAACTTATGGATGGTCAACAGATGTTCCAAATGTTCTACGTAATGATGCAAACCCAACAGCGGGTTTATCAAGAGGCCCAACAACAGCAGAGGGCACCACCACAAGGACGCGGACAAGCTTTTGCGATAACAGTAGAGGACGCATAGACTCGTGGAGTAGCGAATACGCGTAAGATTTAAGTTTTATCATAGCTATATATTCCTAGTAATGCTTTAGTACGTGCCTGTTAATTCTATTCCCTAGCCCAAGCCTAGTATTATGAACTTTTTAGTACTGGTACCCAAGTTTTCCTAAGCTGTAGTTGATCCTTGCTCTAACCAGAATTCTTTATTCTTGAATTACTTATCTCTCATTGCCTAGGAAAATGTTTTTATTTCTTCCCTATGTGTTTTGCTTAACCCTCACCCTTTCTTTTGATTATTCCTTATTCATGATTCTTTATCCTTTGTGTTTTGCTTCCAACATGCCTTACAACCGCGTCATCTTTTCTGACCGGTTATATTTTCTTAATTACGAGGACGCAATTCTTTCAAGGAGGGTAGATTGTAAACACCTGGATTTTTTAAAAATTAAAAATATGAATTTATGGAATTTTTCTGTGATTTTTAACTAATTAAAATAAATATTTTTCAGGAATTAAATATTTTTGTGATTTAAAGTAAATATTAAAATATTATGGAAATAATATTTTTGAGTGTAAAATAAATAATTAGGCATAATGTAATTTTTCTAGAATTTATTGGACCCAAAAACTATTTTTAAATACCCAAAATATAGTTTTTAAATAAACTCACATAAACCAACCTAAACTGAATCGAACCAAACCAATATAAACCAACCCGTACTGAACCGAACCCAAACCCTATCGGGTCGGATTCGGATCTGAACCCGACCCGAACCCGCTAGACCCGACCCACTACCCAATTATCTACAGTAACTGAAGGGGAATGAAATTCCCCGGAAGGTCACTGTAGCAACCGGTCGTTTCGTCTTCCGTCGCTGTAGAAGCATGAAAAAATACGCTGCAAAATTATACGCAGTATGCATAAAACCCGCGTAAAGCAGAGTTTCGGTGCTGTGTGGCGTAAGACATGACTTCAGAGCCATCAGCGTACAGTAGAGCTTCATCACTAGTACAGCGTAAAATATAGCTCCAGAACAACCCGCGTAATACAGTATTTTCAGACTGCTTCAGCGTAAAAAGGTTGTTATATCGCCACTTTGGTGTAAAACCTGCTCACTTTTAATGCAGTGGTAAGTTGTACGGGAAATTCTTCGTATTCTTCGAACGAACCTGTCAGATCAGGCAGTGAACCTGACTTCTGACAAAGAGTAATGCACGATTATCCAGACGACGGCTGTAATGATGGTTCGACATAGAGATCCAGACCGTCGTTTAGTGACATTTCCTTGATACAAACTACTTTTACGCATTCAAGGGAATACGCTGCCTAGTTTTATAAAGGCAGATGTGAGCTTTTACGCTCAGCAGGAGACGAAACGAACTGCCACGTCAAAAGCTGCTCTTCGTACATAGCTCGAGGCACGTCTCTGCAGTTAATGCGCATGATGGGGGCAGATCTCTGCATTTAATGCATGATATTTGGTTCTGCTTCCAAAGACTGGGTGAACCATAATTACGGCTAATACGTCCACATCATCATCTCTGCATATTACTCCATCAGGCTATTTTCAGCTATAGGAGCACGTTGTACGCTATCTCCTTGAAATACGCCGACCTGGCTATTTTCAACTATAGGAGTACGTCGTATGCTATCTCCTCGGAATACGCCAACTCAAGCTATATTTGCATTGGTGCATGATAAGGCTATTTGGTTCACAATACGCTTAAGACCTCAGTCAAGGGAGGAGGATCGGCTATCTTTTACGCTAGCTACCTATCCATGCAGCATCAAGCTTCTATGCCTACTTGGCTTCTACGCCTATATGTCAGCTATTGGACTTCTATGCCTATTGGGCTTCTACGCCTACTTGGCTTTTATGCCATCAGAACAGCTATTTGGTTTTTTACGCCAACGAGACAGTTATTTGGCTTCAACGCCAATCATCTCTACGCGAGGGGCAGTTACCTACGTGGCTTGCATGCCATAATCTTCGCAGCAGTTATACGTATTATCTCTTAATGGGATACGCGTCACATGCTTATTTAGAGGATCATTTATACGTGGGTAGCAGTTATGATAACCGCCGCATAAAAGGTGCGGTTCTCTCTGCTGTTCAGTTTCTACGCCTATAAATAGAGACCTCTGTCCATGGAGGTTAGAGGTCGGATTTTATTGGGATCAAATTTTAATCTTTGAGAGACAGAGGTCAAAAAAATCGAAGAGAGAAGAATCCATAGCACAGACAGAGAGTTGTGATCGACGATCTTGGCATCGAGCATCTACTCCCTCTTGCAATCTTTGAAGCTATTCCTTCTTCTACATCACTTCTTCATCATCGTGTGGTCCAAGGGACAAAGTGATCGACCGCAGATCAGACTCCTATAGCAATATTTACCCAGATTAAATTGTGTACTTAACATCCTCGTATAGGATTAATTGTACTTCTTGTTTGTAAACCAAAGAAAGGGTTTCGTATAAACCTAGTTTTATTTTTTTCGTTTATTATCAAACACAAGATGGCGACTCTGCTGGGGACTACTTTCTCATCTGACAAGAAAGTAATTGCTCAACACAATGCAGTATCAGTAGGATCAATGAAGAAGACCTTGGTTGTCTAGTTTGACCAGTCAGCCTACGAAGACATGCTTCGAGCAGGGGGTAGCTCTCATTCCCTCTCTGTCCAAGACAACAGGAAATTGCGTAAGGTATGGATGCCCCGGACATCCCCTACCATTCATGCCAACTCTCTAGTTTCTCCGACCAACAAGGTTGTAGCTTCGCAACCTGCGTGCCCCGTGCGTAAAACTTTATCTTCCGTCTATGACATGGCAGAAAAAACTTCTGGCAATGCCTCAGTGCTAATCCAGAAGTCTACTCCACGCTCTGCGCGTAAAACTCTGTCTCCCGTCTGTGACATGGCAGACAAAGCTTCTGGCCATGCCACAGTGCTAACCCAGAAATCTGCTCCGTGCCCTGCGCGTAAAATTCAGTCTCCTGTCTGTGATACGGCAGACAAAATTTTTAATAATACCTCAGCGCCAATTCAAAAATTCCAAACGTGCTCCGCGCGTAAAAATGCATCTTCCCTCCGTGGAAAAGTAGATGGTCCCTGCAATCTACGCAAGGGAAAACAAGTGGCAGATTTCCCAACCTCTCGGCCTTTACGCCATCAAGAGAAAAATCTGCCCGCTCTCCAGATTACGCGAGAAGCTGATGGCCTATTGAGGACTTTCTCAGTTTTACGCCAGCCTAAGCAAAATTCTAGACTACGCCAGGAGAAGCCCCTCAGCACAAAGAAGGCCCAGTTTACGGATAGATACGCTCTTCGGGATCATCTGCTACTCATATGGCTGAACTGCTGTATACGGGTGGCAGGGAGAGAGTTATGGTTCCCAATATCCGCATTCCAACTGATATAAACAGGAGGAACAAGCCTTCTTTCTCTTCTTCTGTTGTTAATCCTCCTGACTTACGTAATTTCTTGACCCAGAAACACAAAGATAGGAGTCATAATCAGGATTCAGTTCCCCTGACTACCAAGCGTGGGGAGATCATGTGGGAAGATGCGTCAACATCTAATATCGTCATGATATATGGGCCACATGAAGATTTTGTCTTTATTGTTCCGCCAACTCGCGACGACCAACATCAAATAATATTTGGTCGAATGCGGAATAGACCAGTTGTACATGAAGAATCTCGCAAGTCGGATGTTAGAAAAATGCAAATCCACAGATATAGCCCACAAGCTTTAAAGATTATACAAAGTATGGGTTATGATTTGAAGTTGAAACAAGGCCTCAACTATGGAAAAGGCAGACGAACACCGTTGTATGGTAATCCTTACTGTCAACAAACTCGTTTTGGGTTGGGGTATACTGTATCTCTTGCAAACTCCAAATCTCCAGAGTCTGATCCTGTAATATCAGAGGCAGGTTCTTCTAAATCAACTTCTGTGGGCAAACGCCACGACATGTCTGGGGGTAGTCTACCTCGACAAAATAGGGCAGTATCCAAAGCTGAGGGTAGAATTTTCTCTGAATCCGAAGATGATGCAACGATGACGATCTTCCCGAAAGACCGTAAAACTCAGGCATCGGGAGCCCGAAGGCTAAAAGGGACTTTCTCCTTCAATGGAGATGACATCATGGAAATCTTTAATATATTGATGAAGAAAAACAAACTTCAGCTATCCAACATCAGATACCCTGAGAGGGCTGGCAAAGTCGATAACCCAGATTATTGTCTCTTCCATCGGTACATTCATCACCCTACAAGGGTGTGCTATGTACTGAAAAGGAAAATTTAGGAGTTGATCGACGCCAAAGTCATCACTTTGCATCTATAAAATGAGGGGACGATCACTACAAATTAATTTTGCTCTAACGTAACAATTTGCTCCCTCAAGAAAATACCGGATGATGAGTCCCTAAAGTTTCTCCGTGGATTCTTCAGGTCTATCCCCACTCAGGAAAATTACTTCACAGTAAATTTTTTGGACATGAGTTCACGTCCATATTACCTCTGAACTATTGTCCAAATATTTCTTTATTTTCCCAGCTAAGTTTGTCATGTTCATATTACCTCTGAACAAACTTTCCGAGTTTTCGGCTATTGATTATTATGTCCATATTACCTCTGATATCGGTTGTCATCTCAACTTAACACCCGTACTTAACTCTAAGTACGCCAGTGGTGTTAAGTCTACAAAAACTGTCATGTTCATATTATCTCTGAACAAACTTTTCGAGTTTTTGGCTATTGATTATCATGTCCATATTACCTCTGATATTGGTTGTCATCTGTCACGACCCGCACCCGAAAAATCGGGCATGAGTCGTGGGTACGTCCAGCCTACGATGCAGTATCGACGGTAGAACGCTGTCTAGGTCAACTATCTTCTCACGCAATTAATATATAAACCTGTCAAGACCTCAACTCCAAACGGAGGAGCAATATCATAATGATAATCAAAATGTACTCAATCACGAATCTAAGCACGATAAGATAACAAAGAATTCTAACAACTATAAAGTCTAACCAACAACAACTACTACAACAACCATAACATCAATAATAATAATACATCATCCAAAATAATATACAATACAAGGTCTCAATCCAAAACCGGAGACAAATCCGGTGCTAAAAGCTAATAAAAACAACAACAAGGTCTCAGTGATCCCGGCTACCAACCCGAAAATTACCCCTAAACTAGAGGGTCCCTGTCTGCACCATCGACAGGCTCGGGTCCATAAAACGTTGGACACCAATCCTCCAGATACTCTGGAAAAATATGTCCAGTCAGGACTGGAGCAAGTACATCTCTAACAGCAGTTCCATTTAAATGATAAAAACTATAAAACAGTTATAGCAAGTAGCAAGAAGAATAAAATAAGTATGAGACAAGAAATATATATATCACTGGTACATAAAGGTAAAGATGCAGGAATATCATAAACAAGATAGTAATGACTGCAAGATACAAAAAATCTACACTAAGAGAAAGTCTGTGCACATGAACGTGTAGTGAGTCCAGCATGAAATATATGTAGTGAGTTAAGTCCAGAAATATGTAAGTGAGACCAACAAGAATGCAAGTGAGTCCAGACTATAAAAAATGAACTCGGTATCTTTGAAATACTTGTTTCGACATGTAAACGGCTAGGGGTAAGTACGGCTCACCGCGCACTGGGTGCGCGGCTGCTATCATTCCAGATTAGACCAGAGTGAGTAATTCCTGATGATTCCAGATGGAAATATTTACATGTCTACTCGAGTATTTTCCCGCCCTGACTAATACAAGTAAATCCAAGACCCGACACGTAAATCAAGTATGAGTCCAGCCTGAAACATGAGTGATGCCTGTAGTGATGCCTGTAGGTGATGCCAGTAGTGATTCCAAAATAGAGGCCAGAAACATGAAATGTACGTGTCGCAAGTAAATAAATCCAGAAATATCAGTCCGTATCTCGTGTTGTGCCAGAATAATCAGATGATACTATACAAGAAGCTGAATTATAATAATCATCAGATAATGAAAACTATCAGATAATGTACTCGCCTGACGTCCTGAGCAACTGGCGATCCGAACTGGTGTCGCAAGGATCTATTGTGAAAAGCAAGGTTAAACAGGTTTCTAATGAGTTAAACAGATATAAAATAACTAAAAATAGGCTTCTAGGGTCGTTCTAGGTCAAACAGGTCAAATCGGTGAAATCTGGGTCAAAAAGTCAACTCTGGGTCCAAAAAGTCAACTTTGGGTCAAAATTAGGTCAAAAGTTGACTTTGACGGTCAACCGAGTCAACTACGGTCAACTCTAGGTCAAACTAGGGTGCTCCTAAAATTCTAGGCCAAAACTAGGTCATTAAGCTAATAAACTCTCAAACTCGCCTCCTTGAGATACCGGGATACCCTCGGTATCCGATACCTCACCCTACGCTATACGCCCCGCCTATACCCGCTAAAACCTATGCTAGCACGCGTAAATATATACACATATACATAAAAACCTATCTCTAAACTCAAACCTAGGCAATTGCTCAAAAACCCCGCTCAAAACTCAATACCTTGGATATCTCAAGGTATTGAGATGCCTTGGTATCTCAAGGTATTGAGATACCTCACTAAACCCTCGCTAACTACCCCTCTAGTTAGCTATCTAGGCTAATAGATATGCTCTTAGTTAATAATCTAGGCTAGAAAATATATAACTATCATATATTATACATATCTAAGTATCTATGTATATATATATATATATATATATATATAGGTATCCACAACCACAACATATACTCATATATATATATATATATATATATATATATATATATATATATATATATATATATATATATATATATATATATAACTATCTATCTATTCATTACCTATCTATCTATCTATCTATCTAATCTATTTATCTATCTAGATATCTATCTACTTATCCATCTATCTATCTAGCTATCAATCTATCAATTTATCTATTTATCTATATCTATCTAACTATAGATCTAACTATCTATCTATTTAACTATCTAACTATCTATTTATTATCTGTCTATCTAGTTATCTAACTATTAATCCATCTATTATCTATCTATGTATCCATCTAACTATTTACCTAGTATCTAGATATCTATCTATCCATAAATCTATCTATCTAACTATTTAGCTATCTAGGTATCTATTTACTTATCTATCTAGCTACTATCTATCTATATGTCTATCTATATATATATATCAACATATCCATCAATCTATCTAACTATATATCCATCTATCTAACTAATCTATCTATTCATCTATCTATATCTATCTAAGTATCTATTTAACTAGCTATCTATTCAACTATATATATATATATATATCCTACCAATCTATCTATCTATCAACTCTCTCCTAGCTGCTACCCCCGCTGCTTGCTGCTGCTACTAGCGCTGCGTTTGCTGCGGCTGCTACTGCGTATGCTGCTGCCACTGCTGCTGCTGGAGATGCTGCTGCTGCTGCTGCTGTGCACGCACAGCAGCGCACTGTGCGCTGCAGCACTGCCTGCTGGTCGCTGCACTCCGCTGCCCCTCCCTAGCTGCTAGCACCACACACACACACGCACACAACCACACACATATATATACATATATATATATACACGTACACACATACATATATATATATATATATATATATATATATATATATATATATATATATATATATATATATATATATATATATATATATATATATATACACATACACAAACTCATATATATATATATATATATATATATATATATATATATATATATATATATATATATATATAAACACTCACTCACACTCACACTCACACACACACTCACCTACACATACAATAACACCAACACACACTCACACAAACACTCACTAACACACTCACATATACATAAAAACACATACATATATAAATATATATATATATAGAAACACACACACAAATATATATATATATATATATATATATATATATATATATATAAACACAACACACACACAACACACAACGCACAATGCTCACAACGCTTACCAACGGCCCCGACACGCATAAACACCTATAAATATATAAAATATAGCCCGAGAATTTTAGCACACACTCCCCGAAGCTAATCCAATGCGCGTACAGGCCCGAAACTAGGAAACCACGCCGAAATGGCCGTTCGGTCATTTCGACGAACACGCGGTGTGCGGTTCGGAAAACCTCCTGAAACGCACACCAAACCAACTCGGAATCGGCCCAAAATTTACCCACGGGTTCTAAACGATGCCTAAATCCTAGAAAAAATACTACCGTGTCGATTCTAGGCCCGTGGCAAAAATGTGCACGCACTTAGAATCGACGACGACGAAAACCCCAAAACGTCCGAAACGGCCGTTTCTCCGCGACATGACTTCACGTGTCTGAACGGAGACACGCACTCACCCTCAAGACACCCGACAATGTCTACCTAGGTCCGTCTAACCTAAGACATCATCCAAAATTGGGCCAATCTCGGATTCCACCCAAAATTGACACAAAATCTAGTGTTAAAGTCTCCAAACATAACCCAACTAGTTCCAACTTCCTCCCACGGGTAGCCTAAGGGTCTAGGAAGGTTCTAAACTATTAATTACACTATATAAGAGTAATTACAAGGGGAAAAATTAGGGTTTACCTCTTGGAAGTTGGAATCCCAAGCCAAAGTCTCCAAAATGCTCCAAATCCACCACACCTAGCTTCCAAGCTCCCAATCCAAGCTCCAACACCAAATCTAAGCTCTACCCACCTAGGTTGGGAAAAAATGTAAGGTTAGGGTTCACATAAGTAGAAGAAATAGAAGGAGAAAGGAAGAAAAATGGAGAAACTTACTTGTTTGGAAGTGGAAAGAAGAAAAGAAGAAGGAGGAAAGAGTGGAGAAGAAGAAGAAGAAGAAGTGAAGAAGAAGAAGAAGAAGAAGAAGAAGAAGAAGAATGGGGGGAGGGGGAGCTGCTATGTGCGGGTGAAAAAAGGGCCGGCCAAGTGCAAGGAAGGAGTTTTACAATAATACGAAAGTCCAAAATGCCCTCCCCTTTAGGAAGCAACTTGGGTTTTGGGTTTCGGGTTCTAAAAAGTACTCAAACTAACTCCAAATTTCTCCAACTAACACACCAAAAATATAATAAATATTCTAAATCCAAAAATAGGTCTCATAAGGGTGTGGGTTGGATCGGACATGGGTCCACTAGGGTCTGACATGGGTCCAGGCTAGCCAAAACCCTAAAACAATCAATAAAAAATAATACAATCACTTAATTAAATATAAATACAATTAAATATAAATAATACACAATTAACTAAATTAAAATTAAAAAAAATACCCGGCTCTGGAAATGGGGTGATGACATCATCTCAACTTAACATCCGTACTTAACTCTAAGTACGCCAGTGGTGTTAAGTCTACAAAAACTGCCATGTCCATATTACCTCTGAACAAACTTTTCGAGTTTTCGGCTATTGATTATCATGTCCATATTACCTCTGATATCGGTTGTCATCTCAACTTAACTCTAAGTACACCAGTGGTGTTAAGTCTATATTACCTCTGAGCAGGTGTATACCTCCATCTATAGTGGAGTCACAACTCAAAAGTTTGTCATGTTCATATTACCTCTGAACAAACCTTCCTGGTTTGGCTATCGATTATCATGTCCATATTACCTCTGATATCGGTTGTCATCTCAACTTAACACCCGTACTTAACTCTAAGTACGCTAGTGGTGTTAGGTCCACAAAAACTGCCACGTCCATATTACCTTTAGCAGGGCTTGTCCTAAACTTATTACTTGCACTCTCGTGCACAAGAAGTAATAGGTCCATAAAAAATTCCCCTGTGGAATGCCCGTAATGGAAAACAAATTGTTCATGTCCATATTACCTCTGAACTATCCTCATTTTCCCAACGAAGAAAGAGTCAGTCCCTATTCATCTCTACAGAGTCGTATCTTATCGTATCTACATTATCTCTGTCAGGATTTGTCTCAAACCTATTATTTGCACTCAACGTGCACAACAAATGATAGGTCCACCAAAAATCCCCCAGTGGAATATCCTCAACAAATACGGTATCGTACTACGTCCATAATTACCTCTAGTACGATGTCCAAAATTTGCACAAACAATCATAAAGAAATGGAGGGCTCTTATATGATTGCAAATGGCACTTACAGATTAGCCAAGTCTAATGAAATTTTTTGGCTACTATCAACTGCAAATCTCCGAAGAAGTACTATACTTGATCTCCTTCATTTAACGGAGTATGACAAAAATCTTATTCTGACGATACCATGCACAAAGGTTAGCTGGATCATATTCTATCAGGTTCATGTGACCTCCGAATAGATATCTTTAACTAATTTGTAAGCCTATCATGTTCATATTACCTCTGATAGTATTTAGTATATAAATTTAGTTGGATTATATTCTTTCAGGTTCATGTTAACGCTGAATAGATTTATATTCAGCAAAACCTTAACGAAAGAATGTCATGTTAATGATACCTCTGATTTCACTTTTACCCTAGTCTATCACATTCTAAAATGATGGGTCCACAAAGTCAGAAAATGTGTCTTTATTATCTTCGAGAAATTACAGGAGAAATAAAAAAGTACATCATTGGGGAGGAGCAGTCAAATTACGGATCTGTTGCGCCAGAGCGGCCATCTTCTCATTTCTGGAGTTCAAGACGTTAGCGCGAGCCCGCTCCAACCTTGCCTCCTTATTGTTCAAGGCAGACAGTTCAGACCGAGCATGTATAAAACCTGCGAGGATGACACCCACACGTGCTAGGTTCTGCTGAGCCGCTTTCATTCGGTCCTTCAACACATCTCTAGCTGCCGATGAAGCGAGAACCCTCTCCTCTGCCTGAGTGAGTTCATCTTTCAATTTGCGGACCCTCGCTGCCTCTTCCTCATATTCGGCCTCGCACTTAGCCAGCTGGGGAATGACATACCCCAATACGACATGCTCTTCATTCATCTCTTTATGCTGTGCCTCGATGGACTTGCTCAGAGTTTCCATCTCCCCAACAAGTTCCGCAGTCATGGAGTCATACTCAGCCTGAATCAGGTCATCAATGCTTCCTTGGGATAGTTGAAAATAATTATTAATGGGTTATTCTAAACCATTAACTATTTGCTCCTGCGCATCAGCTCTCCCAGCGTCGTTGAAATTTCTGATCGGCGCTATCGCAACCTGGGAGGACATCCTCAGAGCCTCGAAGCCTAGATTCTTCTCCAGCACCATTGATATCAGCATTTTCAAAGTGGTGTAAAAAATACTAGTATACTGCTCAACTATCATGGCGAGATCCGAATGGACGCTGGGAGTGATTACAATATCGATGAATCTCCTTCCAGGAACGACTGCAGAGGGTGTCGTCACAGTCGTTGCTTCAACAGATGGCACGACAAAAGTAGAGGCACCAACAACGGTCGAAGTGGCTAACATACTCAAAGGAGGCATAGTCGTGATGATAGGCTCATCCTCCTCTGAAGATATCGGGACTGTATTGGGCGAGGCTACACCCGAAAATGCTGCAGATGAAGGAGCAACATCTTCAAAGTATGCTCCTTCAAAATCGAGCGCCGCTGTTTCGTCAGCAGTATCCGCAACAAAGTCAAAAGTTGCATCGGCTCTGCCTTCCTCTAAGGTGTCTTCCCCTGAAAAGAAGATAAGAGAAAGTAAATATCAAACCTGATGTTAATTTTCCTAAAAAAGAGGCATAAGGACAACATTTACCCATGGCTGATGGTATATATATCGCGTCCGCAGCCAGTACAGCTAAATTATTTCTTAATGATGTTAAGCAAGCTGTCATACCTGGAGAGGAGGGTGCACCAAATGATGACTGAGGGTAGTCATCCAAGTCTTCACCCAGATCCAATCAAGGTTCATCAGGTGGAATCTCACTAGAGATACTTACAGATGAAGAAGGGGTTGGACCCATTATTGGTCTGAATAAAGATATCCTTAATTTGCTCGGCCTCGAAGGTGACCTTACTGCACTACCAGTAGCAGTAGTAGCGACAGCAGTCTCGAGCAAAGAAACTCTGGCACTGTCAACCGGAACTGTGGAGGTTCCCTCTCTAATAGGCGAAGGACCTCTAGTCAAAAAATTATCCCCAACAGGGGAAACAACAGGTTCACTCCTAGGAGCCTCATGGCTGGAAGTCCTGACAGGACCACTAACAGTCTTCTTTTTCTTGCGAGGGGAAGTCTCTTTCAGAATAGGAGCCCTTCGCTTACTGGAGATAACAAGGGGCTCTGCAGGCGGAGGTATTATGCCTCTCGGTACTGTCAACAAAAACTCATCTGGATCGACAGAGTCTTCACCTTCGTCAGAGGAAACCGATGGGACTTCCTCTCTTCCAGCGGACTTATGAGAGGGCATCCTAAAACTTCCACGCATATCAAAATTACGATGGAAGGTATTGATGGCCACATAAAATTGGGCGTACGAATAGAGGATGCGTAACTCCATGGAGAGAGAAGTCACGGGCACAGAAAAGGTTGCTCCAGTACAACCCATTATGAAGTACCGCCATCCTCTCGCTCCATCAATAAGTCTACCTCTGGACTTGAAGCTGGTGATGGCATTTCCCACATGCAATTGGTCATACCCAAACTGTCTGGCGAACCGACTAGGCAGATAGGTCTCCAAGAAGCAATGGTCTTCACTTCTGTACAACAAATGGGAAGGTCTAATGCAGACCAACCAATAAAAAGCTTTAGGAGAAAGAACGGTCTTCCCTTTACCTGAATCCTAAAGTCTCGTCCCTTGTTGATTGAGATGTACAGTGGGGACGATACAGAAGATCTTCCAGCTATGAGCAAAATTTAATGCTCGCCGACACTCTACGATAGTGGTCACGTTCCAAGTGGAATTCTTGTAATTCAACAAGAAATTATTTCCCGAACTACTGGTAGAGCCGGGATACATCACCCTGGGGTTATGAAGAATTAACCATCCCATCAGATACATGAATGGTAACTCTACCCTGGGAAAGCTTTCACGCTGTGTTTCGTCTGCAAGCAGCCCATCAGTAATGGCCCTCAGGCCAGCTTGTATCCGGCATACCATGGCAGGGAGCAGGCCCAGTCTTGCCCCAAACACCAAACGCACTGCAGGCCATAAGGTGTTACGATGAATGCGATCCGAAGATGCAATACCAGGTACTACCAATCGGCATAGCCATACGGTGAGGAAGCCAGCCAGTTGAGCTTCCCTTGACAGAGGCTTACAGCAATGCCTCATATAACTGTAGGCTTTAGTGCCTGCAGGATAATTCTCTATCCCTTCATCGAGAACTTGATCTGAAGACCCAGCATCTTCAATAAGATCATCGACTATTTGAGCATTAAGCACGCTCAGAAAGTTCAAAGGCTTATCCCTGCTATCCACAACTTTGTCTGGCTTAACATCTCTGGCCTGATGAAAGAAGAGATAGGACGCCCATTTATTAGTATGAGCCAAATCAGAAGGCTCATTATAGAAGGTGGTGCATACAAGATAATGGCTCATTAGCTCCTGGTATACTGCCACTACCCGAGGGTTTGTATCTCCCAGCTCCCTGTTTGTGGGAACATACTCTTCATAAGGAGTATCCCCCATTGGCAGTCTTGAAATCTCTGCCATCTCGTGAAGGGCCAATCCCAACTCCCCTAGCGGAGTGGCGAAAGTCCCAGTGAGCGAGATATACCGCTCCATCAAAGCCAAAAATAGGTTAGGGTTGGGAGGTAACCCAATACTGGTAGCACTCACAGCCGCGAAAAGACCAATGCTCTCCAGCTCTGTCTGAAAATGCTTCAGGGCCCAGACAGCTAAACGAGCCCATCGAAGATTTCCAGGGGCAAGCCACCCGTTGGTCCGAAGATTAACCTTGGGGTATACTCCTCCATGCCCCATGAAGTCATTGCAAAAAGTTGATAATTGGACTGGCTGGAGCAGTGAAGTATCTTCACTCGGGACACTGTCCGGCAGTAATCCCCTGAAAGGCACGACAGGGCCTGAAGGACGGATCACAAATAATCCTTGGTCTGATCATTTCTGATAAAATATCTTCCCCGGCTGGCCGTGAAGATTAGGGGTCAGGGTCCACGATATCTTCCTGGGATGCGTGGCATAGAAGAATGCCGAGATAGGGTAATCTTTCGGCATCCTTGGCAGGTACATGACCATGCCCCCAGCAGTAAAAACCCAGTTTTTCTTCTTGGGCTTCGTCTGAGATTGTTTATCAATCATATCCCCGAATAGGAAAGCTAATTTTATATATTTGGCCCCATCTAGATACGTCAGGGGCTCCCCATTGATCATACTCAACATCATTCGTTCTCCTTGAGAAGATATCAGAATTTCCCTTCCTTCAGGATACTGGGTTCCAGAAATAGGAAATG
Source organism: Iris macrosiphon (assembly GCA_036927795.1). Lineage (NCBI taxonomy): Eukaryota > Viridiplantae > Streptophyta > Magnoliopsida > Asparagales > Iridaceae > Iris > Iris macrosiphon. The sequence continues at coordinate 419,108 of JAYESA010000145.1, forward strand.
TCACGTGGGACAAATCCTCCAGGTAATTGGAGTTCAGCATCCCAGCAGCAGAACCCATCACCTCAGCCAATAGAGGTATCTGCAAGTCTACTACAAAATGTAAGAAGAACAAGTCAGTTTCTACACTAGACATTACAGTCTTGCAGCTTACGCCAAAGATTAACAGTCTGTGCTTTTACGCCAAGACTGTAAAAACTTGAATTTTTACGCTGGAACCTATTTCTGAGACGTAAAATTCAAGATTGGCAGTATACACAAAAATCTGACAGTCTGTGTTTTTACGCAAGACTGCCAAAATTTGAGTTGTTACGCCGAAATTTTCATCCATAGTGTAACATTCAAAGTTTGTAGTATACGCCAAATTTTGACAGTCAAAGCTTTTACGCCAGACTACGAAAATATGGAGCTTTTACGCTGACATATTAGGAATATGGGCGTAAATGATAAAATATCTATGAAGAGGCTCTCAGCACAGAAGATGACCTAGCGCGTTCACGTACAACGTGTGCGAAGGATTTTCTTCGTTTTTGTCGTCCCAAAAACTTTACCTATGACGCCTGGTGCACAGCTTGACGGTGGGACACTTCGTTCAGAGCGAGGTTCGCTCAACCTAATGGAAGCCGCTCGTGCTTGAGCAGAGAAGCGAGAAGAAGAGGCAGCTTTCTTTCCCTTAGCGGTGAAAGTTGGTTTCGGTGCCATGGCTAAAACTCAGAGTGCTCAGAGAAGAAGCGAAGAGGAACTCTCAAAGGAACAAAGGATTTTTGCAAAAGACAGATGAAGAGTTTCTTCTCTGAAGGCCTTGGGGTATTTATAGAGTTCAGATAAACTCTTCGAATCCCTAACCAAATCCGATATTTAATATTCGGTTATGATTGGGGACCATGTCAGCCTATCATTTAGGGAAGACGGACAGTCAGCGGATTCGAAAAGTTTTTCGTGCAGAGCAGATCTACGATTTTTACGCTAAGGAGCTTTTACGCTAAGAGGCTACAAATCTACGGTTTTATGCTCAGAGGCTATAAGTCTACGATTTTATGTCCGAATGTTTTTATGCTCGGTAGCTTTTATGCTCGAGAGGCTACAAACCTACGATTTTACGCTCAGAAGCTACAAATCTATGATTTTTCGCTTAGGAGCTGTTTTAACTCAGCGGCTACAAGTCTACGATTTTACGCTTAAGAGGCTACAAACCTACGACTTTATGCTCAGAAGCTACAAATCTATGATTTTACGCTCAGGAGCTGTTTTAACTCAGTGGCTACAAGTCTACGATTTTATGCTCGAGAGGCTATAAATCTACGACTTCATGCTCGGAAGTTTTCTTTTTAAGAGGCTATAACTCTATGGTTTCACGCCCGGATGCTTTTATGCTCAGCAGCTTTTACGCTCGAGAGGCTACAAACTTATGATTTTATGCTCATCTATATTACGGATCTATGACTTTTCGCATATCTTAAAATACACAGGCCAGAGTATGCGTATATCTGAACAATTCTCAAGACGGCCAATTACAAGGGTTTACGCAGAAGATGCTCCTTCTTGGCCTCAAAATATCCCAAGTACCCAAAACATACAGAGTTCAGCAATAAAAATGACTCTTCTTCTTAGGTCAATTGGAAGTTCATCCAAAATCCAGTCGGAATCTTTTCTCTACAGTTCAAAGCATGGCCAGTTTTGACAGCCATTTCTCGCCCTACTTCAAGGGATTTTTGGGAAATCATTCTTGAAGATGATGGTCTGAACAAGAATTCTTCTTAATCAGAGAAGTGACAGTTCAGAAATTCTACGCTACTCCTTGTCCGAAACAGCATGACAATTTGGATCTCCAACTTAAATGCTAAGCAGCTTTCTACGCGTCTTCAGTTACGCATAAAAGACGGGGCGAGACCAGATACTCTTTTTATTAGAGTCGGCATAAAGTTATTCAGACGTGTCGAAGCTGCACACTATTTATATTCTATCACAGCAAAATATGGCAAATCATCATATGCGTAAAAGAAGACAATTTTATTAATCATGATTACATATGATGGAAATCCAGTCTACAAAGGGTTTTTCATTTTCATGATTACATATGATGGAAATCCTTTTTCTATAAAGGGTTTCTCATTTTCATTTAGGATCACGCCAAGAATCTGTTCTGCCAGGTTCTCGTATTGGTGGAGATCTTGTTTGTCTTCTACAGCATTTAATCGGCTTCCGCGGCCGATTAACAAAAAAATGATTAATGGCGGGAGGATACATAACTGGGCCTGTATAAATTATTCAAGCCCACCCTCCATACGCCATGACAGATTGAGTTGGGATTCAGACCCAACTTAATACTGGAAGACAGGGCCAGACTGTCTACCCTTGTCTACCGTCATGATGGGAGAAAATACAGCTTGCAAGCTGTGTGGCCAAATGAGACCATTCCTCTCTCCTGGACGAATCGCCATATGAAATTGCTGATCATCCCGAGCAAAGGAAGCTATGATATCCTTCCATGATCCATCGTTGCAGAGGATATTTGCTCAAAAATGCCTTCTTTTTTGGCTCCTTACATGCTGGAAGAACATGATCTTCTTCTTCCTCAAGTCGACCCGATGAAGTTCGGCAATCATCTCTGTATGGTGAAGGAAGTGTAGGAAAAATAGCTTAACCCATTCACCTTTTTATAGGCAGAGGAGAACACACTGAATCCCAACAAACTCCAAAAAATCCGCCAAGAAATCAGCCTCGAGGAACGAGTCAGATTTGACCGTTTCATGCTTCATTCAAAGTGTGTCAAATTACGAAGAATTTGAAAACTTTGAAGGGGGTCTTGTAGAAGCATGAAAAAATACGCTGCAGAATTATACGCAGTATGCATAAAACCCGCGTAAAGCAGAGTTTCGGGGCTGTGTGGCGTAAGACATGACTTCAGAGCCATCAACGTACAGCAGAGCTTCATCGCTAGTACATCGTAAAATATAGCTCCAGAACAACCCACGTAATACAGTATTTTCAGACTACTTCAGCGTAAAAAGGTTGTTATATCGCCACTTTGGAGTAAAACCTGCTCGTTTTAATGCAGTGGAAAGTTGTACGGGGAACTCTTCGTATTCTTCGAACCTGTCAGATCAGGCAGTGAACCTGACTCCTGATAAAGAGTACTGCACGATTATCCAGACGACGGCTGTAATGATGGTTCGGCACAGAGACCCAGACCGTCGTTTAGTGACATTTTCTTGATACAAACTGCTTTTACGCATTCAAGGGAATATGCTGTCTAGTTTTATACAGGCAGATGTGAGCTTTTACGCTCAGCAGGAGACGAAACGAACTGCCACGTCAAAAGCTGCTCTTCGTACAGAGCTCGAGGCATGTCTCTGCAGTTAATGCAGGTGATGGGGGCAGATCTCTGTATTTAATACATAAGATTTGGTTCTGCTTCCAAAGACTGGGTGAACCATAATTACGGCTAATACGTCCACATCATCACCTCTGCATATTACGCCATCAGGCTATTTTCAGCTATAGGAGCACGTTGTACGCTATCTCCTTGAAATATGTCGACCTGACAATTTTCAACTATAGGAGTACGCCGTATGCTATCTCCTCGGAATACGCCGACTCAAGCTATATTTGCATTGGTGAATGATAAGGCTATTTGGTTCAGAATACACTCAAGACCTCAGTCAAGGAAGGAGGATCGGCTATCTTTTACGCTAGCTACCTATCCATGCAGCATCAGACTTCTACGCCTACTTGGCTTCTACGCCTATATGTCAGCTATTGGGCTTCTATGCCTATTGGGCTTCTACGCCTACTTGGCTTTTATGCCATCAGAACAGCTATTTGGTTTTTTACGCCAATGATACAGTTATTTGGCTTCTACGCCAATCATCTCTATGCGAGGGGCAGTTACCTACGTGGCTTGCATGTCATGATCTTCGCAGCAGTTATACGCATTATCTCTTAATGGGACACGCGTCACATGCTTATTCAGAGGATCATTTATATGTGGGTAGCAGTTATGATAACCGCCGCGTAAAAGGTGCAGTTCTCTCCGCTGTTCAGTTTCTACGCCTATAAATAGATACCTCCGTCCATGGAGGTCAGAGGTCAGATTTTATTGGGATCAAATTTTAATCTTTGAGAGACAGAGGTCAAAAAAATCGAAGAGAAAAGAATCCAGAGCACAGACAGAGAGTAGTGATCGATGATCTTGGCATCGAGCATCCACTCCCTCTTGCAATCTTTGAAGCTATTCCTTCTTCTACTGCACTTCTTCATCATCGTGTGGTCCAAGGGACAAAGTGATCGACCGCAGATCAGACTCCTATAGCAATATTTACCCAGATTAAATTTTGTACTTAACATCCTCGTATAGGATTAATTTTACTTCTTGTTTGTAAACCAAAGAAAGGGTTTCGTATAAACCTAGTTTTATTTCTTTCGTTTATTATCAAACAGCCGTGGCCGTTTCACCCGCCGCCGCTCCGACTACCCCGCACGTTCATTTCCCTCCGCAGTCGTCGCCGATTCCTCTCCCCCACCGGACGCCGACCTCTCAGGTCCCCTCCCGATAAAAACCCTCTCGACCCTCGGACACCAACCCTCACCGCTGCCAAAACCACTTCACCGCCGCCACCGCCATCCTCCGGACGACGAGCTCCCCACGACGACTCCGGCGACCACTCCGCCGTGACAGATGACCCCGCCGCCGACGACCAGCAGCTGCAGCAGTGCCGCCACCCGCCGCTGACGTGCGCCGCACCGCCTCATCCCCGTGCCGTTTAGTCGATTCTAACTCCCTATTCCGATGAGTATTTCTCTCTCCTCGTTGCGTCAATTTTTAAACAGACTGTTGTGACACATTTTCTGTGTAACCCCATGCAATTAGACTGGGGTATCGTGTCCTGTGTCGATCGTAAATTGCGACGCAAAAACAGAAAAATATATCATAATTTTGGACTTCGAAAACTGTCCCGAACTCACAAGTTCACAGCAGTTTAAATCCTAACCTGTTAAATAATTCTAAAATTTACTTGAACAGTTAAATAGACAATATAACCGAGATTAAAACCCAGTAATTAGTTTAATTTAATGTGCTGTAGATTGTATTTCATTCGCGGGTGAAATCGACCAAAAGCTTGGTTATTTAAAATCTGAATTCTCCCAAAACTGGGTGCGTTCCGCTAAACGAGGCAACTTCGTCGTGTGCAAAATTCATCGAAAGGTGCGCATCGTCAATGCGGATGTACGGGATTTCACGAAAGTTGATTTGGATGTGCGTGCACACCGGAATCAACACGTATCCATCAAAATCGTCCTGTATCAGGCCTGTTCTAAAACTTATTGTAACTTTATGTGTGCTTATCGTTTCATAACGAAACTTACGCCATTGGACTGGTAGCGTTACGCTGGTCCTGTGACCCAAGTTTTGTCCGATTCTGAGAACATTGACAAAATCCCGTATCGTGGGCCCCACGGCTCCACTTGACGGGCGATTTTATGATCGGCTCATCAGAATCCAGTTCTAGACATTCCATTGGGTTCGTATCATCATTCTGGACTTGTAGACACTAAGTTTGATGAATTTGGAGAACTTTATCTCTGGCATATTTTTTGGTGCGAAGTGGGCCACATTTGGACCCCGCTTTGACCAGAAACTGTCAATTTTGCCCCTGTGTTCAGATTGGACTTATGGATAGGCAATCCTAGCTATTTCATATCTTCTGAGAGCGATGGTAATATTTATTTCAGCAATCGGAGGAGTACTTGAAGATCCCGCTGATACAGAAGCAACTTTTGGAATCCAAACCCCAGGCAAGTATACCTTGCCAAACTTGCAGTACTTGCTTCATATTATTCTCTCAATTTATTTATGTGATGTATCTATTCAACCTAGGACCGTGAGACGTTGCTTAGCGTCCGAATAATATTCGGGTGTCAACGCCGTACGCGGAGTCGTGTAACATCACTTAGAGAGTTGATATCACAACCCTATATTTTCGTGCTTACTTTATCAAGTACGTCATACCATAGGACACCTGACACTATTCATGAGACAAAATCTTTCGTGAGTTATTCATGGTAATTCTGTATAGGATTACATAATTTATAACATAGATCTTATATATGCATATATATCATTATGACTCGCTGCATTAGCTAGAGGTCATAATTTTGCGTGTTATGGACAAGAGACGTGAGGTTACATTGGGTGGGGAGAGTATTACCATATTAAAGGCTGATTATTTTATATATATAGTTATTCTGGAGGTGCCTTAGACTCTGACCAGAGCTTTGGCACATGTACTGGCCCTTCGAGATCAATGCTGCTATGGGTTTCCCTGACACAAAGCCTATAGTAGTTTCAGCCTTAGTATGATTAATGCTCTCATTTCCATATCACATAGTTGGTTACATAGTTTGCCCTGTGGATATTTATTTTATATATTGCACTTATTTGGCTTGAGTTATTCTTGTACCTTGCTATGTCCCCTGAGGACCTGGATCTGGATTATGTCCCCAGGTTTAGCAGAGGAGATCTACCCCGAGATATATGGGACAGGAGCAGACGCTGGAGCAGTACCAATACCAGAGGACGAGGTGATACCAGAAGACTTCTCCTGAGTATTTTATTACTCATTTATTTCTGTTCTTGATACTTTATTTCCTGTCTCGTGGATTAATGTATTAAACTCATTATCGGGTTGTTCCCCGAGATATTATATTGAGACTTGTTGGATATATTTTATTATTCTGATATTGATTGTGTTTATCTTCTGTGGATGAGATTAGAATTAGACTGTGACATGTATCATAGACCTATTTATTATTATTTTACAGCTTAAGTATACTTTAATGGATCTATTAAATTAAGTTTGCCCATTGGAGTGTGCTGCTGGCCATTGCCATGTGTCTAGTCCCTCGGTATTTTAGGACTGGGGCATGACATGTCTCAATCTCAAGCAAGCAATAAGTTACAAGATGTATGATTACAAAATATATAATAGTGAGTCATCCCAAACTATACATACACAGATGACCATGAAGCTGCTTACAAAATTGCCATGCCCCAGTCCCAAAATATAAGGAACTAGGCCACGTGGCATTGGCCAGCTGACACGTCACTAAGGGTTTAATCCATTTTTATGGACCCAAAGGAACGTGCTACGCTGTCCTAGAATACTACAAGTCTATTACAGGCAAGTCTATCTCATCCACAGAAAATGTCAGGAAATAGTGCTGAATATATATATAATGCTGAGTCTGAAAATGTAATATTACATATCTTGTGGGAACAAACTCACTGTCAAAATATAATAATAGTACAGAAAACAAGATAGACTGAGCATCGTCTTTCTAGCAAAATATCTCCATCGCCAAGAGAGCATCTTCTAGAATCAGGTAGATTCTGATGGTATCTCTTCCAATTCTTCCTCGGTAGCACACCTGGTCTTCTGTCCTGGACCATACACCGTGGGGTAGTAGGCCTCGTCTAAATCTGGAAGGGAACCAGGTCCTCAGTGGGACATAACAAGATACAGGAAAATAATATGCCAGGTATGAAAATACTGAATAAATAAATAAATACATTGTGCTAACCATCTATGTGAATGCAAATAAAGACCTCGTAGTATGCATGGGAAAGTGTAGGTTAGACATATGCTGACTTAATTCACCAAACGTGGTGACTGGCTAGTATATGTGTCATATGCCCCCAGACTCATGGGCTCTCTGCAATCGACCATCTCCGAGGAGCATGGTACGAAGGATAAAAACATCAAGGAGGGGGTGTCCTATACGTCTACTAGTTATCTTTTCCGCCCAATGTAACTAAATGCCAAGTCGTACTGTTCTGAGTTTTCCTGATTTTATGCTAAGCCGTAATGCGTGTCACACGTACTGGTAGCTAATCAAATATGCAGCTCGTATCCCAATATGTATTGCAACAATGTTGCGTGTTCCCGTAATAGGGTCTAGGAGGATATTAAGATACCCTCACAGATGTTGGTAGGTCTGAAAAGACTAAGTTAATTATGCTACAAGTCAACGTATCTGTTGACTGTACCCGAGGCAATCTCAGGTATTCATAGTTATCTGGAATTCAGGAAACATAGCATATAGCAACATTTGAGTTTAAACAATAACTTGGCAAGGTATACTTGCCTACTTCCTGATTGTGTTGGAAACCTGGTCTCACAGTCAATTCTGAGAGTTCTGGTGACAGGGGTCACTGACTGTGCTGGAGATATTTTCTGTTTAAGACGTACAGGTCTCGTAAATATAATTTAAATAAGGCACAATAATATAGTATTTATATACTTATGTAAATATATACACATAAGCCAATATATATATATATATATATATAGGGTTCATATATTTATAGAGTATATATATATATATATATATATATATATATATAGTATATATAGTATATATAGTAGTAGGTATATATAGTATGTATATATAATAGATATATTTTATATAATACATATTGATATAAAAAGAAAATAAAGCTGAAATGGAAATAAATAAATAAATAAATAAATATATATATATATATATATATATATATATATATATATATATATATATATATATATATATATATATATATATACATATTTATGTATACATATTTATGTATACTAATATATATATATATATATATATATATAAATAATAGATAGATATATATAGATGTATATATTTACATATATACATATATATATAAAGAAAAGAATAAAAATGCAGGAATTTGAAATATATAAATATATACATATTTATATACTAATTTATATGTATACATAATATATAGATAGATACATATAGATATAGATATATATTTATATATATATATATATAAAAGAAAAGAAAATTGCAGAAATTTAAATATATATATAAAGAAAAGAATAAAAATGCAGGAATTTGAAATATATAAATATATACATATTTATATACTAATTTATATGTATACATAATATATAGATAGATACATATAGATATAGATATATATTTATATATATATATATATAAAAGAAAAGAAAAATACAGAAATTTAAATATACATATATATTAGTATATATATATAATTATATATAATAAACAAAATTAAAAGCATATATATATATATATATAATGTATGTATATACATAATAGATATTATATATAAATATATATATATAGATATATAAGAAAGAAAAAGGAAATATATATATATATATATATATATATATATATATATATATATATATATATATACACTGTATATATATATATATATGTATATAGTAATAATAATAATTATTATATATATATAATATAATATATATAATTATATATAGAATACATATAATAAATATATATACATATATATATATGGATACTACATATATATATATATAATTAATAAAAGAAAAAACAGAATTTAAAAGGTGCATAATTAAATATAAAATGCATAATACATAATACATATATATACTGTATATATATATTTACAGTAATTTATAATAATACATAATATTTATATATCTACATAATATATTATATATAAATATATATATTACATAGATATATAAATACATAAATATACATATTAAATACATAATAATAATATATGTATACTGTATAAGTATACTGTATTATTACAGTATATATAATATATATATATACATATTTAATATATATTAATATATATAAGTATATAGATATATATACTTATATATATACATATATACATATATTAATACATACATATACATATATAGTGTATAATACGTAAAAAGAGGGGGGGTGAGTCACCTGCCACGTCAGGGGGGGTCCCGCGTCGTCGCCGATGGAGCTCCGGCGAAGCTACGACAGCGGCTGGCCGGGACAGCAACTGCAGCAGCAGCTGCAGTCAGCAACAGCAGTAGCAGTGGCAGCTGCAGCAGCTCCGGCGGCGGGTGCGGTGGTGGTGGAGGCGGCTCAAGGTGGGGGTTCGGTGGCGGAGATGATGGCGGTGGTGTCAGTGGTGGTGGTGGTGGCCTGTGGTGGCGGTGGAGAGAGTGAGGGAGGTCGGGGGGGTGTGGTGCTGTGGTCGGGAGGGGAGGTAGGGGTGATGTGGCGGCGCTGGTGGTGGTGGCGGTGGCCGTGGGGGGCTGTGGCGGTGGTGGTTTGGTAGAGGGGGTCGAGGCGAAGGTGATGGGGGGTGGCGGTGGACCAAGGCGGTCGGGGTGGCGGTGAGGGAGGTCGGGGGTGGTGGAGCTGTCTGATGGGTGCAGGGTCGGGGTGGGTCTACAGCGGTTCAGGGCGGCGGAGGCGGTGGCCGGAGGGGGGTGGCAGTGGTCGGAGGGAAGGGGAGGGAAGTGGCGACGGGTTCGGCGGTGGTCCGGTGGGCGGAGGGTGGCCGTGGTGGTGGTGGTGTGAGGTTGGAATGAAAGGGGGGTTGGGTTTATATAGGGTTTAGGGAATGGCATAGGTGGTAAATAAGTGGAAGTTTAGGGGCTTTTAGGTAATTTTGGTTTTTGGAATATTTTTGCAGCCATTTGTGGGTCCCACAAAACACGTGGACGGTCCACATTCACCAGCCAATGAGGTGATGCCACCTCATACTGGAAATTTGCATAAAAACCCCTGAAATTTCCTAAATTGCAAATAGGTCCCTAAATTGGTATTTTGCGTAATTACGCAATTTGTCTGATAAAATACCCTGTTCCCAGAAAATACTAAAATGCTCAGAATTGAGAGGGAAAAGCTGTGGGAGGGTCCTGAGGGGGTGGGGGTGAGTCTGGGCAGGGGCAGGGCCTGGTTTCTTGGTGATACGGGTCATCGTATTTATTATTTAATAAATACTGCGCACGGTGTTCTCTAATTATTTAGAGGCAGGTAGGGCCATAATTTTACTACGGTGTCAATATACTAATTGTAGTATATTCAAAGTAGAATATTATCGTATTTTTGTTTGGGCAAAACTGGTGCAGGTTGGTTCTCAATTTCTAGGGTTACAGAGATGGGTAAAGAGCAAGAAATAAAATAGGAAATAAATACGGACTTTTGTAACGATATTTGTGCGTCTCAAACGAGGCTCAAAATAAAGCATCTGAGAGTTGCACAAAATTCAGAAAAATAGTCTAACATGTCTAGGGCAGGTATGTGAATTTTGTTTGGGAAAAACAGCTAGTGTAATGCTCTAATTAATTGTCTAAGGTACAGGTGCACAAACAATAGGATATGTAAACAAAATAAATTTTAAAAAGTTACAGAAATTTTAATTAGCTAAAATAAATCCTAAATTACTGAAATCTGGTCGAGGGAGTTTACAATCTACCCTCCTTAGAATATTTCATCCTCGAAATAAAAACAGACATATAATAAAAATGAAAGATTGATTTGAAATATTAGGACATACCCTGGTTTGGAAATAGATGGGGGAAACGCTGTCGAATATCCTCTTCTCGTTCCCAGGTTGATTCACCTGGTGCATGATGTCTCCATGCAACACGAACTAGAGGGATAGTCTGGCCTCGCAATACCTTCTCGCTACGATCTAGGATCTATACAGGTTCCTCCTGGTACGATAGGCTTGGGCCGACGGTGATTTTTGAATGGTCCAGTATATGACTTGGGTCTGGAATGTACCTCCTCAGCTGAGATACGTGAAAGACGTCATGCACTCCTTCCAAGGTCTGAGGTAGGGCCAGCTTGTAGGCCACTTCTCTGATGCGTTCTAATACATCGAAGGGTCCAATGTACCTTGGACTCAGTTTTTCTCTTCCTCCAAATCTGATAGTTCCTCTGGTGGGTGAGATTTTCAAGAATATATGTTCTCCCACTTGGAACTCTAGAGGTCGTCGATGAACGTTGGCCCAGTGCTTCTGTCTGTCTTGTGCAGCTCGTAGGTGTCCTTGTATCTTCTTTACTTTCTCCACCGTACGAACAACCAATTCTGGTCCCAAGATCTGTCTTTCGCCAACATCGCTCCAGCATACTGGGGAACGATATTTTCTGCCATATAATGCTTCAAAGGGAGCCATTTGAATGCTCGCTTGATAGCTATTGTTGTAGGAAAACTCCACCAGGTGCAAATGATCTTCCCATGATCCGCTGAAATCAAGCATGCAGGCTCTCAGCATATCTTCAAGTGTCTAGATGGTGCGCTCTGATTGGCCATCTGTCTACGGGTGGTACGAGGTGCTGAACTTAAGGCGAGTACCAAGACTTTCTTGCATACTTTGCCAAAAGTAAGATGTAAACCTCGTATCTCTGTCAGACACTATGCTGACTGGTACTCCGTACAGATGCACTATCTCCTTCATGTACATGTCCGCCAAGACTTCTGTAGATTGTTCGACTCTGAAAGGTAGGAAATGAGCAGCCTTTGTGAGTCTGTCTACGATCACCCATACAGCATTACGACCACTGGGACTTCTTGGGAAGCCCGTAACAAAGTCCATCGTAATGTGTTCCCATTTCCACTCGGGTATTGGGAGGGGTTGAAGTAGACCGGCAGATCTCTGATGCTCAGCCTTGACTTGCTGACACACCAGACACTTTGCCACAAAGCGTGCTATCTCTCGCTTTATTCCATGCCACCAGTAGTATTGTCGTAGATCTCTGTACATCTTTGTGCCTCCAGGATGTATAGAGTATGTTGAGCTATGAGCTTCTGACATCAGCTCCTCACGAAGTTCTCCATTTGGAACATAAAGACGTTCTCCACATCTTAGAGTTCCATCTTCGTGTATGCGACATTCGGTTTGGATTCCAGCCTCTGTTCTTTGGCGAAGCCTCTGAAATCTTGCATCTGCTGGTAGAGCAGCTTTGATTCTTTCGACCAATGTTGATTGTAGCTGGTAGTTTGATAATTGGCCGTCAATTCCTGGCATAATGACCTTTATACCCAACTTTTCTAGATCTCTCAATAGACCTGGTTGGGTGATCATAAAGAATATCGAGGGTCTTCTGCTTAGTGCATCAGCTACTACATTAGCCTTTCCTGGATGGTACTGCAGATCGATCTCGAAATCCGTCATCACTTCGAGCCATCGTCTTTGTCTTAGGTTCAGGTCCTTCTGAGTGTAGACATATTTCAGGCTTTTGTGATCGGTGAATATTTCCACTCGTTCGCCGTATAGATAATGTCTCCAAAGCTTCAGGACGAAGATGACTGCGGCAAGCTCCAAGTCGTGAGTAGGGTAATTCTTCTCATGAGTCCTCAGTTGTCTTGAGGCATAAGCTACAACCTTCCCATGTTGCATTAAGACACAACCCAATCCTTTTCCGGATGCATCGCTATATATTACGAAACCTCCGGATCCAGATGGTATGGTCAAGATGGGGACAGTAGTCAGACGCTTTTTTAACTCATCGAAAGTTGTCTGGCATTCCTCATACCAGATGAACTCCTGATCCTTGTGGGTAAGTCGGGTAATTGGCTCCGCGATTCTTACAAAGTTTTCTACGAACCTCCGATAATATCCGGCAAGTCCTAGAAAGCTTCTCACCTCTGAGACGTTGGTAGGGGTTGGCCATGTCTCCACAGATGAGATCTTTGCTGGGTCCACCGAGATGCCTTCTCCTGTGATCACGTGTCCTAGAAAAGCGACATGATCAAGGAAGAACTCGCACTTGCTTAGTTTAGCATAAAGGCTCTCACGTCTCAGCGTCTCTAGCACTAGTCTCAAGTGCTCTTCGTGCTCCTCGTGGCTTTTTGAATACACCAAGATGTCGTCGATGAAGACTACCACGAACTGGTCCAGATATTGGTGGAAGACTCTGTTCATCAGGTTCATGAATACGGCTGGTGCATTAGTCAGTCCAAAAGGCATCACCAGAAACTCGTAATGACCATAGCGAGTCTTGAATGCTGTCTTTGGAATGTCTTCTCGCCGTACCTTGACTTGATGATAGCCTGATCTCAAGTCTATCTTTAAGAATACCACAGCTCCCGTCAGTTGATCGAACAGGTCATCGATCCGTGGCAAGGGGTACTTGTTTTTTATTGTCAAAGCGTTGAGGGCTCTGTAATCAATACACATCCGATATGTTCCGTCCTTCTTTGGTACAAACAACACTGGTGCTCCCCAGGGTGATGCACTAGGACGAACAAATCCCTTGATTTGTAATTCTTCAAGTTGCAGCTTCAGTTCGTCAAGCTCCTTCTTCGCCAGTCGGTACACATTTGAGGATACCGGTGCAGCTCCGGGTATCAGCTCAATAGTGAACTCTACTTCTCTGTCAGGCGGTAGGCCTGGCAATTCCTCCAGGAATACGTCTTCGAATTCTGCAACGATCGCTGGGGGTTCTATCTCCATCGCCATATAAGTTCTAGGAGTCTGGCCTACTCCTTGCTCGATGGTACCTCGTACGTATTCGAACTCCGGGTGTCCTGGTGGTCTAAAGATGATACTACCTTTTCGGCAGTCTAGGATAGCATTGTTCTGGATTAACCAGTCCATGCCTAAGACGACGTCAAAATTTGACATTGGGAGTACCAAAAATCGCGCTCTTAGTTCTCTACTACAAACAGCTACCGGGCATATTTCAATAATGTTGGTAACTGGAACAATACCTCCTCCGGTAAGAATTTTCCAGCATTTGGGTAGCGGGGAAGTGACTAGTTTGTGCATGGCTACGAAACTACTAGATATGAATGACAGGGTAGCGCCGGAATCAAATAATATGGTTGCAGGTAATGATGCAACTAAAATGGTACCTGCGATGGTTTCTCCTTCGGGTTCTTCGGCAACTGCAGCTAAAGCAAAGGCTTGTCCATGCCTTTGTCCTCCAGATTGTTGTCTGGCCTTGTTGAACTGGGCCTCTTGTGTAGCCAGGGGTGCTCCCCTCTGATATCCTCCAGATGTTGAAGGATGTGTACCTCCAGTTGAGGTCTGCGTCTTCTGGCCCGGGGCTCCATCTTTGTGTTGTGGGCAATCCCTAGCCATATGTTGGCTAGCTCCACATACTAGGCAGAGTCCTTTCTTCTTTCTGCAGTCATTGGCAAAATGCCCCTTCTTGCCACAATAGTGACAAGTCGGGAGCTCCTTCTTTTGGTAGGGCCCCATCGTCTGCTATGTCTGATTTTGTGGACGACAGATAGGGCCTCCTGCCCCTTACTGGTTTTTGGCCGGGAAGGTTGGATTAGAGCGTCTCGCTCCTCGGCCAATAGCTTCTTGCACCCTCGCTTCTGTAAGAACCTCCTCGTAGGAGATCCTTGACTGTGATGTCGTATACCTCTGGAGCTCGCAGGTAAGGCCGTGGTGGAATCTTTTGGCCTTCTCCAGCTCATTCGGTATCAAGATGGTACCGAATTGACTTAGTCTGCTGAACTCCGTGTCGTAGGCGTCAACAGTCATGTTTCCCTGTTCCAAATGCAGGAACTGGGAGTATAGAGCATTTTGGACTGTTGCAGGGAAGTACTTGGCATTGAAGTGCTCCAAAAATTGTTTCCAAGTTTGATCCTTGCCGATGCTACGCTCTATGGATTCCCACCAGTGATGGGCATTGCCTAAGAGTTGAGCTCTTACGGCGGTCATCCATAGGTCGGGGGTAAGTTGCGAGCCTTCTAACAGCATTTCTGTATTAGAGATCCAATCTGAGATCTCCTCTGGGGATTCGCTGCCTTTAAAGGTTCTCGGGCTCATTTGTCGGAAGCCTCGGACTGTGCCCACTGGTTGGACAGGTGCTGGTGCTGGGGCAGTCGTTCTTTCCAAGGCCGTCATCAACGTCTGTCTCAAGGCCTCAGTCTGTTGCCACTGAGATTGTCTCAGGACTTCAGTCTGCTGCCACTGAGTTTGCATCATAGCTTGGAGGAACTGAAACATTTGAGTTTGTCCCTAAAGCTGCGGCATCTGGGCAGGGAAGGCGGGAGGTGGGGGCAGTGGTGTCTCCGCCTGGGAGGTTTGCCCTTCATGCTGGGCTGGTGTTCCTGTCTGGGCAGGATTTTGGGGAAGGTATAGAGTCATTGGGTAGACCAGCATCCTTCTCGGGGATGGATCTCTCGGGGTGGATGGGGTTCCCTGGACATCGGGCGAGGGGTCTGTTGCTGGGTCAGCCCCATCAATCGCATGTCCTCCGGGTATATCCATATTTCTGAAAAAAATAGAATAATTAGAAAAAGTACAAGGAATTAATGATTGATAATCAAGCAAGATGCAAACATTTATGAATGAAGTCAGAGTGGATGAGACCTAGTATTTATATCCTATTGCAAGCTTGCTGGGCATGTCATCATACCACTAGCAATAAACTTGACCTGCATGGGCCACCACTAAAACTATGTCACGCCCCAGTTCCAAAATGTAAGGAACTAGGCCACATGGCATTGGCCAGCTGACACGTCACTAAGGGTTTAATCCATTTTTATGGACCCAAAGGAACGTGCTACGCTGTCCTAGAATACTATAAGTCTATTACAGGCAAGTCTATCTCTTCCACAGAAAATGTCAGGAAATAGTGCTGAATATATATATAATACTGAGTCTGAAAATGTAATATTACATATCTTGTGGGAACAAACCCACTGTCAAAATATAATAATAGTACAGAAAACAAGATAGACTGAGCATCGTCTTTCTAGCAAAATATCTCCATCGCCAAGAGAGCATCTTCTAGAATCAGGTAGATTCTGATTGTGTCTCTTCCAATTCTTCCTCGGTAGCACACCTGGTCTCCTGTCCTGGACCATACACCATGGGGTAGTAGGCCTCGTCTAAATCTGGAAGACCATGTCCTCAGTGGGACATAACAAGATACACGAAAATAACATGCCAGGTATGAAAATACTGAATAAATAAATAAATACATGGTGCTAACCATCTATGTGAATGCAAATAAAGATCTCGTAGTATGCATGGGAAAGTGTAGGTTAGACATATGCTGACTTAATTCACCAATCGTGGTGACTGGCTAGTATATGTGTCATATGCCCCCAGACTCATGGGCACTCTGCAATCGACCATCTCCGAGGAGCATGGTACGAAGGATAAAAACATCAAGGAGGGGGGTGTCCCATACGTCTACTAGTTATCTTTTCCGCCCAATGTAACTAAATGCCAAGTCGTACTGTTATGAGTTTTCCTGATTTTATGCTAAGCCGTGATGCGTGTCACACATACTGGTAGCTAATCAAATATGCAGCTCGCATCCCAATATGTATTGCAACCATGTTGCGTGTTCCCGTGATAGGGTCTAGGAGGATATTAAGATACCCTCACAGATGTTGGTAGGTCTGAAAAGACTAAGTTAATTATGCTACAAGTCAACGTATCTGTTGACTGTAGCCGAGGCAATCTCAGGTATTCATAGTTATCTGGAATTCAGAAAATATAGCATATAGCAACATTTGAGTTTAAACAGTAACTTGGCAAGGTATACTTGCCTACTTCCTGATTGTGTTGGAAACCTGGTCTCACAGTCAGTTCTGAGAGTTCTGGTGACAGGGGGTCACTGACTGTGCTGGAGATGTTTTCTGTTTAAGACGTACAGGTCTCGTAAATATAATTTAAATAAGGCACAATAATATAGTATTTATATACTTATGTAAATATATACACATAAGCCAATATATATATATATAGGGTTCATATATTTATAGAGTATATATATATATATATATATATATATATATATATATATATATATATATATATATATATATATATATATATATATATATATATATATATATATATATATATATATATATATAGTAGGTATATATAGTATGTATATATAATAGATATATTTTATATAATACATATAGATATAAAAAGAAAATAAAGCTGAAATGGAAATAAATATATATATATATATACATATTTATGTATACTAATATATATATATATATATATATATATATAAATAATAGATAGATATATATAGATGTATATATTTACATATATACATATATATATAAAGAAAAAAATAAAAATGTAGAAATTTGAAATATATAAATATATACATATTTATATACTAATTTATATGTATACATAATATATAGATAGATACATATATATATATATATATATATATATATATATATATATATATATATATATATATATATATATATATATATATATATATATATATATATATATATATATATATATATATATATATAAAAGAAAAGAAAAATGCAAAAATTTAAATATACATATATATTAGTTTATATATATATATAATTATATATAATAAACAAAATTAAAAGCATATATATATATATATATATATATATATATATATATATATATATATATATATAATATATATATATATATATATATATATATATATATATATATATATATATATATATATATATATATATATATATATATATATATATATATATATATATATAAAATTAACCAATCTGACATCCCATTAATGGATGAACCCTGGAAAATAAAGGAAAAATATTTGGAACATCATATGTTTCCAATCAAGGATAAAGATAGAAATATCTTTGAAGGAATCTTGCTCCAAACCAAATCAGTGGAAATTGAGCATTTTTATCAGAAGACCAATGATCTTCGAAGTGATGTGAATTATAGCAAGATAATTATCAAGCAGATTCTTACCCCTCAATCTTGGGGACTTCATCCCAACAGAACTCGACAATTGGTTCACAGGGAGAAAGGAATCAATACTTCCTTTAATTATTGGGATTATATTGAGGCTTTCACTAAAGTCTTTTACTATGACAACAGCAAGCAGAAGCATTCATGGTTTATCCGCATCTGCCCAGAAATTCTGAAACAGGAAATTCCTGTTTGGTTTAATCAATGGTGGCTTAAATTTGGCACCACTTTAGAAATATTGCCTCCATCCTTGCAGGATTTATTTGCTACTTGGAGTCAATCTTATCCTTTATGTCAGAATGCTGACATTCTTATGGAAGGGGAGAGTACAATGTACTTTTTTATTCACTTTGAAATCCCGTATATTTTTAAGTGGATACTCAACATTTTGGTATCAGAGCCATGATGGCTCGAGGCTGAGGTAATTCTACTTCTTTGCATAACATGTAATTGTTTAGTTGTTACAAGGAAGATTGTTATGATTCAGACTATGTTTAAAGCTGTTGTGTTATTTAACCATGAAATAAGTTAGAAGCTATCTTAGTGGTGTGTCTTCTACCTAATGGAACGACATCAAAGTCGCGTAGCCTGTTTATGCCGTGATGGCTGTGTTTTGGCGTAAATCGTTGACAGTCGTGTTAGGTCTTTACTACCGTCTAGGATAGATGACAACTACTTGATTAGTTAAGTAAAACAACAGAATTTACATAGTAAGTTTCATTAACAACTTCCTAAATAACTATGCATATTGACATGTATGTCAAAGAAGTAGAACCTCATTTTTGCTATGGAAAAACCCTTAGCAATTGGAACCAGTAAGAGAGCTCTTAATAAGGGCAAATCTCTAAAGAATGCTCAAAATGTTGAGTATCCTTCTGAAATGGAGGAATTAAACAAATGGACAATTCCAAATGTGAAGCCAAAAGAAATTTACCAAATAGGTACTTTTGACTTTAAATCATCCATTGCCATTAAAACAATGGAAAGAACTGTTTCTGTGAATAACACAGAACACTCGCTTAAATTAATAAGCGAAGAAGATATTGGGCATGTTAGAGATGCTTACAATTATGTCCATATTGGACTAATCCAAATAGCGTTTAAACCCTTAACTTTACCAGGGTTAAATGCTTCAATAATGACATCTCTACGAGATGCCAGATGTTTAGACTGGAGCCAATCCTTAATGGGAGTTATGCAAACTAGTCTTTGCCATGGCCCAGTATATTTTAATGTTTATCCTAATTTAACCTTGTCTTTGACTGATAATCATCTTTATGATGCAGTTACTTTAAATTTAAAGACTAATGGTTATAATTTTCAACCTGGCTCTGATACCAAAATGAACCAGGATAAGAAGGGTGAGACGTAGAACGTTTGAGCGGAATTTTATTTATCAGTAGAACAATATTACAGAGCACACAGCACACTTAGTAGTACAAGAGAAAAAACACTCTAAAAAAGAAGCGTACATAATAGAGAGGACCTTGCCTCTATTTATACTACAAGAGTCGACATTGATCGACAGGCAGGTGCAGGTAAGGTGACCGGCAGCTGTGAGGGAGATTCCTTGAAGAGACAGCAACGTGAGTGCCCGTCACTATCAGCTTTTCACTTTAACTTCTTTATTTCTCCACCGTCCACGTAGTAGCCTTTATTGAAAGGAGTGTGAGTGGTAGGGTCCACCATTGTCGGCCACAACATAAAGAGATTCTCTTTATAAAAAGTAGAGTAAAGAATAATTGACACCTGTATTCCTCAGTAATTCGAGGATTTCTTCTTGAGTTCTTCCTCAGTAATTCGAGGATTTCTTCTTCGCAAAGATTCCTTTAACCTCTTTAAAGGACTGTCTTCAATAATTTCTTTTTTCAATTTTTCTTCAATAAGGATCTCATTATCCTTAATAGATTTTTGTACAATTTGTACCTTCTCTTTTTCATCAATTCTATTCCACCATTTGATCAAGAATTGTCTCTCTAGAACAGGAAATTTGAGTTGATTGAACTCACATTTGAGTATCCACTTAAAAATATACGGGATTTCAAAGTGAATAAAAAAGTACATTGTACTCTCCCCTTCCATAAGAATGTCAGCATTCTGACATAAAGGATAAGATTGACTCCAAGTAGCAAATAAATCCTGCAAGGATGGAGGCAATATTTCTAAAGTGGTGCCAAATTTAAGCCACCATTGATTAAACCAAACAGGAATTTTCTGTTTCAGAATTTCTGGGCAGATGCGGATAAACCATGAATGCTTCTGCTTGCTGTTGTCATAGTAAAAGACTTTAGTGAAAGCCTCAATATAATCCCAATAATTAAAGGAAGTATTGATTCCTTTCTCCCTGTGAACCAATTGTCGAGTTCTGTTGGGATGAAGTCCCCAAGATTGAGGGGTAAGAATCTGCTTGATAATTATCTTGCTATAATTCACATCACTTCGAAGATCATTGGTCTTCTGATAAAAATGCTCAATTTCCACTGATTTGGTTTGGAGCAAGATTCCTTCAAAGATATTTCTATCTTTATCCTTGATTGGAAACATATGATGTTCCAAATATTTTTCCTTTATTTTCCAGGGTTCATCCATTAATGGGATGTCAGATTGGTTAAGTAGAAGAATTTCTTCCATGTAATGATTAGAATAATTATTGTGGGTAAAAATTGTTTCTACCTCAACCGCCTGTTTATAAGAAACATTGGTTTCTTCTTTCTCCTGAATTTGAATGCCTCTATTAGAGGGCTTGCCTTTCCCAAGAACAGTTTTCTTGGACTGATAACGGAACTCATTGGAGCCCGAAGTCATGGGTCCTGGAACCCATGGTTGTTTTCCCTTCTCCTTTCTACTCATGGTTCTGCAAAAATTCACGAGTAAGAAAATCAGGAAGAGAATTATTAACTCCCTTAATATATTCAATATCAAATTCAAATATGGCTAATTCAGATTGCCATCTAGCAAATATTTGCTTAGATGCTAAATTTTTAACATCTTTTTCTAAAACAGTCTTCGCAGAACTGCAATCAATGCGCAATAAGAATTTCTTATTGAGTAAATCATCTTGAAATTTATGAATGCATTGAATAATAGAAAGAATTTCTTTCTTAATAGTAGAGTAATTACTCTGAGCAGGATTCCATTTTCCTGAATGATATCTGACTAACATTTCTTTGTTAGTAGTGGGATTCAATTGTTTCAATATACCACCATAACCAATATTACTGGCATCTGTCTCAACAATTTTAAACCATTCAGCATTGGCTAAATGTAAGCAAGGTAAATTTTTAACCTTCTGTTTTATTATTCTTACTGCCTCAGTATGAGCAGTAGTCCAAGGAGTAGGATTTTTCCTTAGTCTTTGATACAAAATTTTTGTATCATTAGCAATGTTCTTATAAAATTCTGCAACATAATTAAGTGCACCAAGAAATCTTTGTAACTGCTTATTATCAGTTATCTCATCAGGGAATTTAGAAGCAAATTCAATACTTCTATCAATTGGATGTATTGTATTATTAGTAATATTATGTCCCAAAAATCTAATATCTTGTTGGAAAAGTTTCATTTTTGGAGCAGATATTACTAAACCATTTTTAATGGCTAGATGTTTAAACATACTAAGATGTTTAAAGTGTTCTTCAATTGAATTAGAGAAGATTAATATATCATCTATATATGATAATATAAAATTAGAATGTTGAATGAAAATTTCATTCATAATATTCTGAAATTCTGAAGGAGCATTCTTCAGACCAAAAGGCATTACATTCCATTCGTAATGTCCAAAAGGAACAGTAAAAGCAGTTTTATACCGATCCTTTTCATCAATTTGTATTTGCCAATAACCTGATTTCAGGTCGAATTTAGAGTAAATTCTGGCTTTTACAATTCTATTGAGTAAATCCCTCTTATTAGGGATTGGATATCTGATCCATTTTAAAACCTTATTCAAGGGCTTGTAATTAATTACAAGTCTAGGTACTCCTCTTTCTTTCTCAGCATTATTATTAACATAGAATGCTGTACAACTCCATGGGGAGTATGATTTTCTGATTAATTTTTTATCCAATAATTCTTGGATTTCTTTTTTGCATAGTTCAAGATATTCTTGATTCATCTGACAAGGTCTAGCCTTTGTCGGAATATCCTTTTCATTAAAGGATTCTTCGTATGGAAGAGAAACGATATGTTGTTTTCTGTTCCAAAATGCATTTGGCAAATTACTACAAGTTTGTAGTTTAAAATCCTCTTCAACTTGCTTTATTTTATTTTGGATTTCAGATTGTTTCAGTTGCTGGGTTATTGTAACCTGAGCAAGTTCCTCTTTTAGGAAATTAACTTGATTTTCTTTCAAGCGAACATTGTTAAGAATTTTAACAATAGGATTAGTTATAAATTCAAAAGTTATTCTTTTGCCTTTATAACAGGTAGTAATACCTTCTTTTGTTATCTCATTTATTGGCATTAGTTTTTCTAGGAAAGGAGTTCCCAGAATAACATGCTGAGATATTTCCTTTACAACTATTAGATGTATAGGAATACAAATATTATTTTTACAAATATTCACATCGGTGATTTTGTAAGGAGTAGTTAGTGCTTTATTATTGGCAGCACTAAGTGTCTGAGTAGTTCGTTCACAAAATTTTATGGGAACGATACCCTCTTTAACACAATTCAAATCTGCACCACTATCAACAAGTGCAATTAAATTCTCAATATAATACTCGTTATTAACAAGCATATTGATTTTGATATACCATTTATGGGTAATAAAAAGATCCATTTTTTGTAGGAAATTGTTCCTATCAATATCATCTTGTTCTACTAAATTCTCCCCCTCATGTTCTTGAGAGTGTGAAGAACTAGCAGAAGTGTTACTAGTAGTAACAGTTTTAGTAGAGTGTCTAGAAATATTTTCTAGCTCTAGTCGATCAAGACGTAGCTGTGTTTGCTGATCTTGAGTTTTTAAATTTTTTATTTCTATCTTCAAAGTCTTAATTTCAGACTGAAGATCCTGCATTGTGACAGGTTTAACTTGCCTACTCTTATATCTAGAGAAAACTTCAGCCATATTGTAGGCTTCAGTAGGACTTTGAATAGGATTATTATCCTCTTCTTTTCCAATAAAATCAATTATTTTATTTTTTATTCCAGGACTAATATTATCCTTAAGCAAAGCTTCAATTATATCCTTTTTCTCATCAAGAGTTAAGGTATTAATTGACAAGCCATTCATTTCTACTATAGATTTATAGTAGTCAACATTCTTTTCTGTAACACATTCGTTACATTGACAATTTTCGCCACATTCATTATCAGAATTGTCTGATGATTCATCATCGGATGAACTACTTTCTTCATAATCGGAATTGATCATTAATTTATAAAGAGTATTTCTTAACTCTTCATCTTCAATTTCTTCGATTTTCTTTTTAGTATAACATTTGTTAGCATAATGGCCTAATTTGCCACATTTATAACATTTAATTACTTTCTTAGAAGATTTCTTCTTTGGAAAGTTTCTACCATCTTTTTCTTTGGTAGTATCTTTTCTTTTAGAAGGGTATTTCCTTCTTCTATAAGGTTTCTTATTGTATTCCTTATAGTCATTGACTTTCTTTTTCCCCTTATTAGGAGATTTTGGAACATCCATAGCAAATTGGTCACAAAATTCTCCCAATTGCTTTCTCTCAGAAATTTTCTGAGTTTTCAATTGATGTCTTAGCTTTAAATCATTGCATAAAGCTAATCCTTCTTCAATACACTTATTAATCAAACTACCATAAGTGTAATTATTATATGGAATTACTCCATTATTCTGACTTCTTAATCCTTGCCTAATTCTTTCAGCAAAAAGATTCGGAAGTCCATCGATAAATTTCGATTTCCAGTGAGCATCATTTGCATCACCAAGTAACATTACTCTATTTAAGAAGGTATCTTTATACCATCTAAAATGAGTTAGTGTTGGACATCTTAAATTCTGAAGAAGAGTCCTTATTCTCTCCCCATGATCAGAAATTCCACCAGTAAAGTGTTCTAAAATTGTGATCATTAAGGTATAGACTGCATCAGTCTTAGTGACCTGAGTATGATCTTCAGAATTTGTCTCAGTCTTAACAGCATTGATTATTTCTTGCCGTTGAGATTCAGTAAGGCAGTTATTCCACCAACCTCGAAGAATTCCAGTAAAACCACAAGTAATAAATTGTGCAGTTTCTTTATCATTATTGCCAGTAGCTTTGGCAACATTAGAATACATCATCATTCGATGTAACTGATCATGTATTTGTTTATCAGTAAGACCATCTATGTTCCATTCATAGATATCTCCACCACTGTAGTGATTTTGTATTATTGAATCATTTTCTTCAAATAATACATCGGTCGGAGTTGGTCTTTGATAATAATATTTCATCAGATTCGGCTTATTGTATTTAACAGCCTGAATCTGAGGATTATTAATAGGCTTAGTTTCAACAAAAGATTGTTGAATAGCATCAATTTGCTCAATATTAATTTCATCATCTTCTACTTCAAGATCATTGATCTCAGAAGACGAATCATTCATTTCTGGGCTATTGAGCACTTGAATTTGCTTTTGCTTGTCAGATTGCTGAAGCATTTCTTTAGCAAATTGTTGCTTCGCATGAGCGATTAAGTCTCGCAATTCAACTTCTTCAGCATTAATTGTCTGAATATTAGTTCTTTTAAACTGAGCTATTAGCTCCTTAATATCTTCTTTAGTAACTTCAGGATTCTTTCGAATCTTAAAGTCCTTCACCTCAGTAGGAGGTTTAATAGGGATATTAGAAGTTTCCCTTAAAGAAGATTTTCCAGATTTACAAGAGAAATCTAATCTTTTTATTACATCAATTTGATGCAATACCTTTTCCAATTCAGTTTCAATTCGAGTCAATTGTTGACCCATAACTTGAATGGAAACATTGGTATAATTATTTTGCTTGATTATCTTTTGTAATTCTTTGATAATCACTTCTTTGCTATCAATTGTTTTAGCAAAAGAGGAAGCATCAATTTTATCCGGCATATTTTTTACAGTGAGTTTAATTGACTCAGAAGGAGGATACATAGATCTCACAACTCCTTTACTTGTACCTTCATCGGTACTCCAGGTCTTGTAATATTCTTCTAACACATTTAGTTGTGTTAATTCCTTATTGACATGGTCATGGATAAACCAGTCGGTAAAGGGTATAAGACATTTTGTCTTTTCTAGATGATTGTAATATTCATCTTTTAATTCATATCTCCTTTTAATAGAGAAGGTTTTTTCAAACCATTTTCGGAAATTAATATCTTCATAGTACATTCTATTGAGAATGTCCCGAACTTCTTTACTGGTTGTAAAAACCATTAAAAAGTAGAGAAAGCCATTTCCGACACTGTCGGTGAGCTCAATTTGCTCGTCTCTTTGTAGAGAGGATGTGCTATTGCATCATCAGAAATTTGTATCTTATTTATTTCTTCTTTATTAGAAGAAGTAGATCCAACAGTGGAAGGTAAAGTAGATGGTAAAGATTTTCTATTTCTATTAGAGATAGAAAGCCTTGATATTTCTTGTGGAGTAAATCTAACTTCCACCTCACCATCGTGAGTCTGAATGATTTGATCAATTTCTGTATCCACAATTGGTTGTGGTAATACAGCTTGACTCAACACCCATTCTTTAGGGAAATTTATTTCATCCCATCGAATTATACGATTAGTTGCTACATTTGATGTCAACAAATTAGTTTCTATCAAAGTAGTCTTTCCAGGCTTAGTAATATGCTTAGCCTTTGGGGCAATGGTATTCATTACCTTATAATGAACTCTATAGATTATTGCTATAGTTTCAGATCCAGGAAGAAAATTATAACCATTAGTCTTTAAATTTAAAGTAACTGCATCATAAAGATGATTATCAGTCAAAGACAAGGTTAAATTAGGATAAACATTAAAATATACTGGGCCATGGCAAAGACTAGTTTGCATAACTCCCATTAAGGATTGGCTCCAGTCTAAACATCTGGCATCTCGTAGAGATGTCATTATTGAAGCATTTAACCCTGGTAAAGTTAAGGGTTTAAACGCTATTTGGATTAGTCCAATATGGACATAATTGTAAGCATCTCTAACATGCCCAATATCTTCTTCGCTTATTAATTTAAGCGAGTGTTCTGTGTTATTCACAGAAACAGTTCTTTCCATTGTTTTAATGGCAATGGATGATTTAAAGTCAAAAGTACCTATTTGGTAAATTTCTTTTGGCTTCACATTTGGAATTGTCCATTTGTTTAATTCCTCCATTTCAGAAGGATACTCAACATTTTGAGCATTCTTTAGAGATTTGCCCTTATTAAGAGCTCTCTTACTGGTTCCAATTGCTAAGGGTTTTTCCATAGCAAAAATGAGGTTCTACTTCTTTGACATACATGTCAATATGCATAGTTATTTAGGAAGTTGTTAATGAAACTTACTATGTAAATTCTGTTGTTTTACTTAACTAATCAAGTAGTTGTCATCTATCCTAGACGGTAGTAAAGACCTAACACGACTGTCAACGATTTACGCCAAAACACAGCCATCACGGCATAAACAGGCTACGCGACTTTGATGTCGTTCCATTAGGTAGAAGACACACCACTAAGATAGCTTCTAACTTATTTCATGGTTAAATAACACAACAGCTTTAAACATAGTCTGAATCATAACAATCTTCCTTGTAACAACTAAACAATTACATGTTATGCAAAGAAGTAGAATTACCTCAGCCTCGAGCCATCATGGCTCTGATACCAAAATGAACCAGGATAAGAAGGGTGAGACGTAGAACGTTTGAGCGGAATTTTATTTATCAGTAGAACAATATTACAGAGCTTTTGGTATCTACCTCAACCGCCTGTTTATAAGAAACATTGTGTTTTGGCGTAAATCGTTGACAGTCGTGTTAGGTCTTTACTACCGTCTAGGATAGATGACAACTACTTGATTAGTTAAGTAAAACAACAGAATTTACATAGTAAGTTTCATTAACAACTTCCTAAATAACTATGCATATTGACATGTATGTCAAAGAAGTAGAACCTCATTTTTGCTATGGAAAAACCCTTAGCAATTGGAACCAGTAAGAGAGCTCTTAATAAGGGCAAATCTCTAAAGAATGCTCAAAATGTTGAGTATCCTTCTGAAATGGAGGAATTAAACAAATGGACAATTCCAAATGTGAAGCCAAAAGAAATTTACCAAATAGGTACTTTTGACTTTAAATCATCCATTGCCATTAAAACAATGGAAAGAACTGTTTCTGTGAATAACACAGAACACTCGCTTAAATTAATAAGCGAAGAAGATATTGGGCATGTTAGAGATGCTTACAATTATGTCCATATTGGACTAATCCAAATAGCGTTTAAACCCTTAACTTTACCAGGGTTAAATGCTTCAATAATGACATCTCTACGAGATGCCAGATGTTTAGACTGGAGCCAATCCTTAATGGGAGTTATGCAAACTAGTCTTTGCCATGGCCCAGTATATTTTAATGTTTATCCTAATTTAACCTTGTCTTTGACTGATAATCATCTTTATGATGCAGTTACTTTAAATTTAAAGACTAATGGTTATAATTTTCTTCCTGGATCTGAAACTATAGCAATAATCTATAGAGTTCATTATAAGGTAATGAATACCATTGCCCCAAAGGCTAAGCATATTACTAAGCCTGGAAAGACTACTTTGATAGAAACTAATTTGTTGACATCAAATGTAGCAACTAATCGTATAATTCGATGGGATGAAATAAATTTCCCTAAAGAATGGGTGTTGAGTCAAGCTGTATTACCACAACCAATTGTGGATACAGAAATTGATCAAATCATTCAGACTCACGATGGTGAGGTGGAAGTTAGATTTACTCCACAAGAAATATCAAGGCTTTCTATCTCTAATAGAAATAGAAAATCTTTACCATCTACTTTACCTTCCACTGTTGGATCTACTTCTTCTAATAAAGAAGAAATAAATAAGATACAAATTTCTGATGATGCAATAGCACATCCTCTCTACAAAGAGACGAGCAAATTGAGCTCACCGACAGTGTCGGAAATGGCTTTCTCTACTTTTTAATGGTTTTTACAACCAGTAAAGAAGTTCGGGACATTCTCAATAGAATGTACTATGAAGATATTAATTTCCGAAAATGGTTTGAAAAAACCTTCTCTATTAAAAGGAGATATGAATTAAAAGATGAATATTACAATCATCTAGAAAAGACAAAATGTCTTATACCCTTTACCGACTGGTTTATCCATGACCATGTCAATAAGGAATTAACACAACTAAATGTGTTAGAAGAATATTACAAGACCTGGAGTACCGATGAAGGTACAAGTAAAGGAGTTGTGAGATCTATGTATCCTCCTTCTGAGTCAATTAAACTCACTGTAAAAAATATGCCGGATAAAATTGATGCTTCCTCTTTTGCTAAAACAATTGATAGCAAAGAAGTGATTATCAAAGAATTACAAAAGATAATCAAGCAAAATAATTATACCAATGTTTCCATTCAAGTTATGGGTCAACAATTGACTCGAATTGAAACTGAATTGGAAAAGGTATTGCATCAAATTGATGTAATAAAAAGATTAGATTTCTCTTGTAAATCTGGAAAATCTTCTTTAAGGGAAACTTCTAATATCCCTATTAAACCTCCTACTGAGGTGAAGGACTTTAAGATTCGAAAGAATCCTGAAGTTACTAAAGAAGATATTAAGGAGCTAATAGCTCAGTTTAAAAGAACTAATATTCAGACAATTAATGCTGAAGAAGTTGAATTGCGAGACTTAATCGCTCATGCGAAGCAACAATTTGCTAAAGAAATGCTTCAGCAATCTGACAAGCAAAAGCAAATTCAAGTGCTCAATAGCCCAGAAATGAATGATTCGTCTTCTGAGATCAATGATCTTGAAGTAGAAGATGATGAAATTAATATTGAGCAAATTGATGCTATTCAACAATCTTTTGTTGAAACTAAGCCTATTAATAATCCTCAGATTCAGGCTGTTAAATACAATAAGCCGAATTTGATGAAATATTATTATCAAAGACCAACTCCGACCGATGTATTATTTGAAGAAAATGATTCAATAATACAAAATCACTACAGTGGTGGAGATATCTATGAATGGAACATAGATGGTCTTACTGATAAACAAATACATGATCAGTTACATCGAATGATGATGTATTCTAATGTTGCCAAAGCTACTGGCAATAATGATAAAGAAACTGCACAATTTATTACTTGTGGTTTTACTGGAATTCTTCGAGGTTGGTGGAATAACTGCCTTACTGAATCTCAACGGCAAGAAATAATCAATGCTGTTAAGACTGAGACAAATTCTGAAGATCATACTCAGGTCACTAAGACTGATGCAGTCTATACCTTAATGATCACAATTTTAGAACACTTTACTGGTGGAATTTCTGATCATGGGGAGAGAATAAGGACTCTTCTTCAGAATTTAAGATGTCCAACACTAACTCATTTTAGATGGTATAAAGATACCTTCTTAAATAGAGTAATGTTACTTGGTGATGCAAATGATGCTCACTGGAAATCGAAATTTATCGATGGACTTCCGAATCTTTTTGCTGAAAGAATTAGGCAAGGATTAAGAAGTCAGAATAATGGAGTAATTCCATATAATAATTACACTTATGGTAGTTTGATTAATAAGTGTATTGAAGAAGGATTAGCTTTATGCAATGATTTAAAGCTAAGACATCAATTGAAAACTCAGAAAATTTCTGAGAGAAAGCAATTGGGAGAATTTTGTGACCAATTTGCTATGGATGTTCCAAAATCTCCTAATAAGGGGAAAAAGAAAGTCAATGACTATAAGGAATACAATAAGAAACCTTATAGAAGAAGGAAATACCCTTCTAAAAGAAAAGATACTACCAAAGAAAAAGATGGTAGAAACTTTCCAAAGAAGAAATCTTCTAAGAAAGTAATTAAATGTTATAAATGTGGCAAATTAGGCCATTATGCTAACAAATGTTATACTAAAAAGAAAATCGAAGAAATTGAAGATGAAGAGTTAAGAAATACTCTTTATAAATTAATGATCAATTCCGATTATGAAGAAAGTAGTTCATCCGATGATGAATCATCAGACAATTCTGATAATGAATGTGGCGAAAATTGTCAATGTAACGAATGTGTTACAGAAAAGAATGTTGACTACTATAAATCTATAGTAGAAATGAATGGCTTGTCAATTAATACCTTAACTCTTGATGAGAAAAAGGATATAATTGAAGCTTTGCTTAAGGATAATATTAGTCCTGGAATAAAAAATAAAATAATTGATTTTATTGGAAAAGAAGAGGATAATAATCCTATTCAAAGTCCTACTGAAGCCTACAATATGGCTGAAGTTTTCTCTAGATATAAGAGTAGGCAAGTTAAACCTGTCACAATGCAGGATCTTCAGTCTGAAATTAAGACTTTGAAGATAGAAATAAAAAATTTAAAAACTCAAGATCAGCAAACACAGCTACGTCTTGATCGACTAGAGCTAGAAAATATTTCTAGACACTCTACTAAAACTGTTACTACTAGTAACACTTCTGCTAGTTCTTCACACTCTCAAGAACATGAGGGGGAGAATTTAGTAGAACAAGATGATATTGATAGGAACAATTTCCTACAAAAAATGGATCTTTTTATTACCCATAAATGGTATATCAAAATCAATATGCTTGTTAATAACGAGTATTATATTGAGAATTTAATTGCACTTGTTGATAGTGGTGCAGATTTGAATTGTGTTAAAGAGGGTATCGTTCCCATAAAATTTTGTGAACGAACTACTCAGACACTTAGTGCTGCCAATAATAAAGCACTAACTACTCCTTACAAAATCACCGATGTGAATATTTGTAAAAATAATATTTGTATTCCTATACATCTAATAGTTGTAAAGGAAATATCTCAGCATGTTATTCTGGGAACTCCTTTCCTAGAAAAACTAATGCCAATAAATGAGATAACAAAAGAAGGTATTACTACCTGTTATAAAGGCAAAGAATAACTTTTGAATTTATAACTAATCCTATTGTTAAAATTCTTAACAATGTTCGCTTGAAAGAAAATCAAGTTAATTTCCTAAAAGAGGAACTTGCTCAGGTTACAATAACCCAGCAACTGAAACAATCTGAAATCCAAAATAAAATAAAGCAAGTTGAAGAGGATTTTAAACTACAAACTTGTAGTAATTTGCCAAATGCATTTTGGAACAGAAAACAACATATCGTTTCTCTTCCATACGAAGAATCCTTTAATGAAAAGGATATTCCGACAAAGGCTAGACCTTGTCAGATGAATCAAGAATATCTTGAACTATGCAAAAAAGAAATCCAAGAATTATTGGATAAAAAATTAATCAGAAAATCATACTCCCCATGGAGTTGTACAGCATTCTATGTTAATAATAATGCTGAGAAAGAAAGAGGAGTACCTAGACTTGTAATTAATTACAAGCCCTTGAATAAGGTTTTAAAATGGATCAGATATCCAATCCCTAATAAGAGGGATTTACTCAATAGAATTGTAAAAGCCAGAATTTACTCTAAATTCGACCTGAAATCAGGTTATTGGCAAATACAAATTGATGAAAAGGATCGGTATAAAACTGCTTTTACTGTTCCTTTTGGACATTACGAATGGAATGTAATGCCTTTTGGTCTGAAGAATGCTCCTTCAGAATTTCAGAATATTATGAATGAAATTTTCATTCAACATTCTAATTTTATATTATCATATATAGATGATATATTAATCTTCTCTAATTCAATTGAA